>OY720106.1:25122066-25345146 GCA_963082835.1 Leptogaster cylindrica | reverse complement strand
AATCAGGACTGGAAATATTTGAAACAGCTTCAGAAACACTTTGATCCCCGTTAAAGGGGCATGGTAATAATGCGGTATTATTATGATGTCCGCCAACTGCTCCCTTCGATCCTGAATTCGATGACATTACTGAACTAGATACTGACGTTGGAGATGCTGGACTATCAGATCGTTGTGGCGATGAGCTAACTGAACTAGAATGTGAATTAGGTGATGTTATATGCTGATGGTGTGTAACTGGAGCATTGTAGGTCCACACAATTCGATCTCGATTCGAGTCCTAAAGGAGAGCAACATGTTAAGGAAGCTGTTCAAAATCAAATTCAAATTGTTACATACTTGCGAATCTTCAGAATCCTGCCTAGTATCTAGTAATGTATTTAGAGAGCTGTTTACATCTTCGTCAATATCTATTGGAATTACTGCACCCATACCATCACGTTGAGTTTGTTGCAAATGATCCTCCGATTTGCTTGTCCTAAACCCAGCTGCGTCACATTTACGAATCACACCGTTATGTTGTCTGCGTACAACTTCCTGGGCACTTTGTTCCGGGCTAGTTGGCACCGAATTTGCTGAACTCTTCACTTCAATCAGTGGAGTTGACAAGGAAACCGGTGAAGTTGGTACAGAGAAACTGGTATCTGGGGAACTGAATCACAATAATTAGGTTATCAGCAGCGGGGGTGACGGTGATCATCACCATCACAGCAATAAGCATTATTTTATCATCAGATCTGGCCCCCATTATGTGCATCCATAATAATACATCTTTCGTCGGTTTTGGCGCTCAACTCGGCGCCGCCGAAGATGCTTATCATGGGGTGCTAGACATGACGTCAAAATGATGCAAAAAAAAGTTTCTTCTTTTACTACTTATAAACTAATATAATTAACTTATAATATAATTAATAATACTCACTCGAATTCACTCTTTACCGTTGAAGATGATGATGACGAAATTTGTTGATGATGTGATTCAGTTCTTCTAAATCCTTTCGTAGAATCTGCGATATCGATGCTTTCTGAAAGGTTTCTTCTATTTATTGAGGAGGAGGACGATGAAACACAGGCACTTGTTTCGTCATTTAAATCAATCACTACGCGTTGCTCTGCATCGCCTCCTCCTCGACGACAATCTTCATCACTTTGTAAATTTTCATATTCATGAACTTTATAAACATCATTATTTTTTCGTATATCATCCGATGAGTCTTTTTTGAAATTCTTATCACTATTCGTTATTAAAAAGTCTTTTTTACTTCTATCCGTTTTATTTGTATGCACGGAATCCGAGTTTTCAGAATGTGTTGGAGATGATGATGGTGTAGATTCAAAAGATGCCCTTGGCGCTATGGCTCCATTCGGTTGTACTATTCGCTGAGATGGTTCTCGGCTTAAGCTGTCCACCTGAAAATCAACATTCAAATATTATTTATACACATAATTGCTTACACAAAGCCTACCTTTTTTGCATATGACGTGATTAAATTACTGCTTTGTGGCGTTCTTGACAGATTTAAAATTAAATCTCCTGTCATCATGTACGCCTCAAATCGAGCTTTCCCAATAGGCGGTGCAGAGGCCGGTTGTTGGGGTAATTGATTTAGATTAATATTCACCAAGTTATTGCCGTTTGCTTTGGGAATGTGAGAAGGCCTAGGTTTTTTGCTTTGCGGCGATTGAGGAACGCTCTTTGGCGGCGGACTTCGGACAGCGGTCGGGATACGTGATGGACGACATAGCGGCTCTGATGTGCATGAACGTTGACTTGAGCTATAGAATCTGCCCGTCGGGGATACATCACCGGATATATACTGATTTGTTGGTGAATCTGATTTACGATTTTGTTTTACATCATAAATTTTCAGTGATTCTGATTCGGAATATTGATGGAAATTACTAGCATGTGCTAAATGCTCTTGAATATGAGCTTTTATTTTTGGATCTTCAATTAAAAAAAAAGACGATGGTTAGTTTAAGAACTTAATTAAGTCTTAAATGATTAGATTCTTGGAAACATTCTAATGTTACCTCTTTTTAGCTGAAGTGTAACTAAGTCATCGGAGAGCCTCAAGCACTTTAGAACTAAACAACAAAATATTAATTTATGGTTCCAATTCACGATTTGCCATTACCTTCTTTTGTGGTATATCGATGAACATCCGTTCCATTTATCTTTAGTATAATATCACCTGCTTCAACCTAGTAGATAAATTGAACTAAATTATACGTGCAAATTATAATATCAGAGAAATTAAAATAACCTTATGTGTATTCTTGGAATTGAATAAAACAACTTCCGATAAAATCGTTATCACCGGAAACAAGGATTTAAATGAGATTCATTTTTATTCCTTTACTCAATTATTGCAAATTCGTGTGTAAACAAAGAATTTTGGAGTACATTTCAAGCATACCACTTTCGCACCATATTGTAAGAAAACTACTAGCAGTACATATTTTTTCGAGTAAGTGTTTTCACCTACATTTCATTCTTTTGAAGTTGGCAGGCACTATTGATTTTTACCCGAATAAAACTGAACAATTTTACAGACTCTCGATTAAATATCAATGGCATATAGTCACTGGTATTCACTTGTCTTATAAGATCACCCAATTATGTGATAAGTTCCACTATTACAAGAAGTTTTTGCGAAAATAATCTAATTGTTTCTTGCTCACTTTAGACAAAATTGTTTTTAAGAACACTGTTTTGCAGGAAAATAAATCCAACAGGTTCCGAAAACTGTTCCTATAATTATGATTTTGCTGTGACCCTATTTTTAGATTGAGATGAAACTTAAGGAAAATCTCTCCGTTTAAAGAAATTTTTTGCCATTAACGAATGTTCCTTATATGTGATTACTGCGCAAATCGTCAGCTGTCCAAAAACTTTTGAATACATTTTGTTTTGATTGATATCAGTGTTGTACAACATTGCCCAACATTTGAATTCAAATCTTAATCATAATTTATATCGATTACCTTAATAATTGTACTACTTTGTAAAAAAGGATACATATTTGTGCTCTCAAATTTTACCTTCTTCCTAGTCTTAGGAGTAATGATTATATTCAAATGTTTTGGCAACATTTAATGACATCTGATAAAAATTAATCAAAATAACGAAGACGGATATTTATTGTAAAATGTAAATAAACATTTTTCAAAAGTATAAATAATTTATTGACCGAAATCTTTGAAGGTTAATTTAAGTAGCTCCAGGAAATTTTACAGTGCACAAAATTAAAACCGAACTCATGTAGATTTGTTTTATAAATAAACATATTAATTCTATTTATTTTTCATCTGCACATTATCAATACCATTACACTTTGTTATTGTCGATTTCACCAATGAGAACATTGCAATGAATAAAAACCTGGTGTATTCAAACCGCAAAGTTACTTAAAATAGAATTTATTTCGGCATATGTGAACAACTTGAATAATAAACAGAAAAGGAAGACAACAGCCACGACGTTATGTAAAAAATCTGTTTACATATGTTCAATTTTTACATACTCATCACGAATGCTTTGTTTTTCGTCCTTTATTCAACGAATTCATATAAAACCTTCTGGCCAGTTGAGTAAAATTAACTCTTCGATCTGGAAATAATTCGATTCGACCTATTTCAATAAGCAATTGGCAAAAAAGCCAATTGCACTACTACCAGAACATCAAACATGAATTCATGACCTGCATCCATTCGAAAGCATCACCATAATCTTATCACCAAAAAACACAAAAGATAAATATACCTGTCGAAATAACATGTCCGATAAACCATATTCAGTTTAATCCACTTTATTAACGCACCCACGTCTTACAATTAAAATGAAATATTGCCGAAAAGCAGGGCGTAGTTACAGCAGACACTCAGAGTCGCAGAAATTTTCTAAACTGTGCCATTTGCTTTCACTTTAATTAATATTAAATCGCCGGCACTAATTGCAGCGGGTCTACAAATTAATTTTTGTGTTGACCCGGCTTTAGTCAATTCTGTTAATCAGTTCTGATAGGATATTCTAATTGTATTTACATCATTGACACAGGTGTTGGTCACCAAATCAATGAATGGCATTAGCATTTCTGGCTTCATTTGTTTACTTGTTTACTTACCATTCCACATTCGGCTGCTGGAGAATTTTCAATAATATCATAAATAACGTGTGGCGGTCCTGTTGTTCCTAATAGAGAGAAACCAAATCCAGAATTTTCGCCTCGCTTTAAAACTACCATCAGTTCCTCAGCAGCCATAATGGCCGACACTATATTTTATATTTCTTATTTTTTTTGACATCGATCGTCTGGAACGTGTTTCGTTTTGGAATAGATTTTAATGTTTACAATGAATTCCACTCCTGCGACATTTATTACAAGCAGAATAAGAATGGACTAGAGGAAAGGGGGGCCAACATAAAGAGCGCGTTTAAAAACTTTACTATAGTCAACTACGTAGTAAGCAGTAATTATGCTGCAGAACGTCATTTTGCAACAGAAATTATGCTTTACCACGGGAGTTTTTGAACGACCCGTAGTTAACTAGGAGATTGCTGTCAAAAAACAGAAACAGCAATCATTACTGGTCTCTTTCCCTCACGTCAGTGTTGGGTAAATTTTAAAATGTTTAAATTGATTAGCGTTATTAAAAAATAACTTAAATTTGTTTAACAAAAATATATTTTTCAGTTTTATATCTCTGTTTATCCTTTTACACCTATTATTTGTCTTAAATTTAGTTTTCAAATAGTTCCTTCTATAGTCAACTATAGTTGAGTTTTTGAAGCGCTGAAAATTATTCTATTCCAATCCCAACCGGTGTTTACAAAATCTCGAATTGAAATAATTTGAAATATGAAATATACAACGATTTTCTGTTTTAATAAATTTAAAATAAACTACGTTGAACGCTCACATTCACATTTTTATGCAGCTCTGTTGAAAATATGAACTAGTTTCACACTCATCATTTCAGATCATCGCTGGAAGTAATGCAAGTCATATCATTACTCTAAAAATTCAAGTATGAAATACGAATGTAATGTTGGATATGTAAATGGTTTAACAACAAATTATATTGAAAATTTCCCATAAAACATGCAAACATATGGGTTTGTTTATTTGTCATGTTCCTTGACGTTTGAGGGTTGGACAGGTCTGTTTTATCTTAGTACTTCTCGTTAATTTTTCTGATATTTAAGAACTATTTCGATATTATACACGTACGGGAATCTTAATGGTACATAATTAATATGGAATCTCCTACATACGCTCCATTGAGTGAGTCATGTGCTAAAGCGCTTGGCGATAAAATGTACGACAAGAGGAAACTTGCATCGGTAGAAATTGAGAAGTATATTCTAATCTCGCTTATTGTTGTTATTTTATTAACTTTTTAAACTTATTCACAGAACGGTTGTTGAGTTCAATAACAAGAAAAATGTAACACAAATCAGGAAGTTAATAGATGTCCTTGCCAATGACTTCTCTACCTCAAGAGATCCAAATAGAAGGAAAGGGGGATTAATTGGCCTTGCAGCAACAAGCTTAGGACTTGGAAAAGTATATTATACTATTTTAATTGTTTTTAAATGATAATAATGATAATGTATAAAATTACAGGATTCAGAAAACTATATTCAAGAACTTGTAACACCAATTTTATTGTGTTTAGCTGATCCAGATTTAAAAGTAAGATTTTACGCTTGCGAATCTCTTTACAATGTGGTAAAAGTTGCTCGTGGAGCAATAATTCCGCAGTTCCCTGTAATTTTTTCAGCTCTAACACGATTGGTCAATGATCCCGACCAAGCCGTAAAAGATGGGAGTGAATTGCTAGATAGATTGTTGAAAGTAAGATATTCACGTTTGATGTAATATGTAAAGGTATAAACTAAAAACATATTTTTAGGATATTATTACAGAGTCATCTGAAACGTTTGATTTAAATTCATTTATCCCTCTTCTAAGGGAGCGTGTTTATATTACGAATCCCTTTGCAAGGCAATACGTTATATCATGGATATCTGTGTTGAACGCAGTTCCAGGAATCAACATGGTTCAGTATTTAACTGACATCCTTGACGGATTATTTCACATGCTAGGGGATAACATGGTGGAAATTCAAAGAATGTATGCAATTACATTTCAAAGTAATTCAATTTAATTTTGATACCTAGAATTATTATTTCGTTAAAAGGTGTGATGCTTTAATGGCGCAGTTTTTAAAATCAATTCACAATGATCCATCGTCAGCGAATATGGACAACACTATAAATATTCTAATTGTACACGCTCAATCCCAAAACGATCTGATTAAGGTAGATTTTGTTGAGTTTACATTAAATGTTGTTTTAATGATACTCTAGTCAACAGCAATCAATTGGATCAAAGAATTTGTACAACTAGCCGGTTGCGATATGCTCCCATTTGCTAACGGGATTTTTACAGCGATCTTACCATGTTTGGCGTATGAAGGAGAATCGAGAAAACGTAATCGTGTATCATATTTACAGTGGATTTATAATGTATTAAATAACATGATTTTGCAGATATAAAAGAGTGTGCGGAAGTAGTAAATAATAATTTACTTCAACTGATATCTCTTAAAGATAATAAGAAAAATATAGAGAAATTAGATCTCAGTTCTATTATGGAGGTACTACGTCAGTACTTAACTCATAACTCAGTGCACACAAAGGTTGCGGTCCTTAAATGGATACACCATCTTTTTACTGAACTTCGAAGTGAAGTAAAAATCTAAGGATGATTGTTAAAGTTATTCGTATTCATCTTATTTCTTTTTCTAGATGTCGGTTCATGCAACAAGTTTATTTCCAGTTCTTTTATCCATTTTGTCGGACAGCTCTGATGAAGTTGTCTTGCAAGGTCTTTTGGTACTGGCAGAAATAGTCAATTCCAATCAATCTGATGGTATCAGCTTTCTTTAATAATAAACAACTTTAATTTAATACACTTTATTTAAAAGGCGATTTCAACAAGATCCATTATCGCAAATTTCTCTTAAGTTTGCTGAGTTTGTTCAGTGAGGAAAAGCAATTCATGGAGCATAGGGGAAGTTTAATAGTTAGGTAAAAAACCGCAAATGTTTTTAACTCTACCACTATCTAATCTCTGAATTTCCAGGCAATTGTGTAAATTGTTAAACGCCGAATACATTTATCGAACGTTTGCAGAAATAATTTTGGAAGAGACTTCAAACCATAAGTTCGCGTCTACAATGGTTCGACTCTTAAACACAATTCTTTTGACGTCGTCTGAATTGTTTACATTGCGAAATTCATTGCGAGATATCACGAATGAGAATTCAGCATCACTTTTCAAATGTCTGTACAAATGTTGGGTTAATTGTCCCGTATCCACACTCAGTTTATGTCTCTTGGCTCAATGTTATCAACACGTTTCTGATCTTGTTGTCTTATTGTAACACTTTTCATCATTAATTTACCAACAATTTTATTAAAATTTGGTTTTTAGTGGAAATATCGATGTTACGCTGGAGCTTTTGATCGAATTAGATAAATTAGTACAGCTTATTGAGAGTCCCATATTTGCATGTAATTCCCTTTATTTAATTTCTAAATACGATTACATAATATTGTTGTTTATAGCTCTTAGACTAACTCTAGTGTCCCAGGTGAATAATGGTGCGGATGCTCAGCACTTAGCTCATGCTCTCTATGGCATATTAATGCTGCTACCACAAACAGAGTCATTCTCATTGCTTAAAAATAGGCTGCAGTGTGTTCCTAATTATTGGGGCAAACCACCTATGTAAGTAGTTTAAATGAACCTTATCCCGAGCATTGCGATTGAATAAAAATATGTATCATTCTAGGACATCCAGCAATGAGGAGCAAATAAAAAATATCGATTTCGAAGAATTAATCAACCATTTTAAAAACGTTCAAGAAAAACATCGCTTACATATGGAAGAAATCAGGAAAAGCGTTTTGTTGTTAGATACGGAGTAGTAGTTAAAATGATTGGAAGTGCTTTAACGTTACACTAATACTAAATTATAAACACTAAAAGTGATTTCCTAATCTATTATAATTCCACAAATATTACTTTGGTGCAAAATGTTATTTTCCTGTAATTTTGTTGATTTGATACCAGCAAGAACACTTAATTTTCTCAAATGTTGTTTGTTTCTAAATTTATAAAATTACGACACATAAATTGTAAATACAGTCATCTCCCGGTCTGCGCAAAGATATTTTTCTGAAAAATCGAGATCTTACACAAGCTCTAAGAAACAACTCATGGACGTAGATTTTGAAAATTATAGAGCCGATGCCAGCCACTTGCCCATTATTAGTCGACCGCGTCCTTTCCCAACAATAGTCTGTTAACGGTAGGTATAAAAAATAAAATGTAGATACAAATAAAACTTTCTTATTTCAATTACGTTCATATTGAGAAAATAAAGTTCTCAATTGAAAAAAAAAAAACAAGTATAGAATGCTATATTGAAAATATTACCACCATAGAAACAACGATTAAATTTAGATCTCCAATAATTTTAAACCTTCCTTTTATTCTTTAACTTTTGAAAGTACCAGATCAACCCTGCTCGACTTTTCCATGCGTTGGCAATTACACTTGACTCTTGAATCTGTTTTGATGATGATATGACAAAAAAGTTTTTAAGAATTAAAAAAAAAAAAAAAAATTATGAAGTTTGTCATTCGTGTAAATTCAGTATAATCCGCGAAAAACTTTTTAAAACGAAGATCGCGTAAACTGAGCGACTGTATCATGAATATCGAACGAATATTTAAATCAATTTTATTATCTTTTATTTAAGAAATTACAAAGGATAGTTTAATAGTACATCTTGTCTAGCAAGTTCCAACAACATAGGATCATCGAAGAACTTATTGATGGAAACATCTTCAGAGAGCCCTTTTCTCCTTCGTGTTTTGATCATGAATTCTCGTGCCAAATGAGTTGCTGGCTGTGGTTCCAACGGTCGAATAATTATTGATTTATCCAGTGGATCACCAGGAACTATTTGCCAGTGATGGAATACAGACAAACAAAATGCTTGACCTTGTGTGTGAGTCCGAAGATCTGTCTCAAATCCAAATGAATCAATCGCTGGAATGAATGCTTTAATTGTGTACAGTGGAGATCCAGATACAGGGGCATCCTGAGTAACATGACCTCTGCAGCAAAAATTTATATTGGTATGCTATTTAATTACTTTGCGAAATATGATATACTACCTTCTTCTCGCCAGAACTGTGTACACTGCTGATACGCAATCAGCAGGGGCTTGTACTTCCACAAAAAGATACGGCTCCATCAAACGAGGAGTAGCCATCAGAAAAGCAGAGTATGCTACTCTTCTGGCAGTGGGTATGATTTGACCACCACCTCGATGTAAAGCCTCGTTTGCAATAACAGCATCGAGAATTTTGAACTTAACATTTCGTATAGGCTCCTCGCATAGAGGTCCTTCTCTCGTGCCCCATTGAAATCCTTGTATTATCGAATCCTTGACTGAATTCAGCAAATTTTTATCAACTTCTGATGGCAGTGTATCGTCGACTAAAATATTGGGTCCTGTGTTATCCGGACCAAATGCCCAAATAGACCGTGCTGCTAGCAAATCCCAATCGTAGTTGATTTGGAAAAATTCTCCTAAACGTTTTTTATTCCAGTTTATCGACACCACCTCGTTCTCAATATCCTCTGCTAGACCTTTTTCTAATGGTTCTGATATCATTGTAATTTTGTTCTTCTTATTCGGAGTCTCAGCGAAGCACTTTAATGAACTGGTCTCCACAACGGTCTCGCAAAATGCGACAACTGGATCTGCAACTTTGATATCGATTTCAGAATACATTTTTCTCAAGTCGTGCATAACGCAATCCAAATACAATTCTCCAGTTCCAAGAATAACATGTTCTCCCGATTCTTCGACTCTGGTTGAAAGTAATGGATAGGATTTATTAACTTTTCTTAATCCGTCAAGCATTTTTGGTAATTCAGACGGATTGACTGGTTCCACAGCTATTTTTATAATACTCTGTGTGTTGAATTTAAGAGGTCGGAAGATGTATAAATCTTCAGAAACTTGCACGTCGGTGATTGTTGATGTTTTCACAATACATTGATCGATACCTTCGATCAATACCCAATTCCCTGCTGGAACGCGGTTGAGTTCTACCTTATAACGAGCTTCGTACACCCACAATCTTCCCACTTGAAGAATTCGGGAATCTTCTTCATCTTGAAGAGAGTAATTTTCACCTAGCACACGAACTTCTTGTCCCGCATGCAGTGTTCCACACAAAATACGTGCAAGTACCTGAAAAGAAAACATCAACATTCGAAGCAGCAAACTATTTCTAAATGGTGGTTTTACCTGGAAGAATGTGCAATCGTCATTGGGATACATTTTTGAACTGTGCACCATTAAATTTCCAACTTGATTACATTTTACCATGTCATCGTACAGCAGCCCTTCTTTGGGTCCAGTATAGATGTGGTCTACTTTAGTTTTGGCATTGTCCAGTGGAGATTTCATGTGTTCTACGCACATATTAACGAAGCCACTGAAATCGCCAAGGAATCTGTTGCATACAAGTCGTAACAGAGGTCTAATGTTACTCTTTATTTCTTCTTTAGTGATTCTAATATTGAGTTCATTCAAGGTATCTGGAAGTGTTGTATCAACATCCCCAACGACCTGAGCGAATAGTTTGTACATTGGTTCTAAGATGAACTCGACAAAACTCCTTTGAGCAGAATTGTGTGGTGGTTTTTTTGTAAACTTTCGTCTAATAAGAAATTTTTTTTTAAAAACTATTAAACATTATTTAACAGAACCCAACGTACGATTTATTGTGGAAATACATGTCTCCCCACAGGCGCTTTGCGAATTCATTATAATTAACTCCTTCGTAAGTGTCTGCGTAGAGCTTAGCGAAAGATTTTAAAGTGAAGCAAAATCCGTATAGGGAACTGGCAAAACACACATTTCCCAACACCGGAGATACGATAACGGATTCATCGCCTTCAGTATAGATGCTGAAAAATTATGGTATAATTTTTAGATAACTGGATCGTAATATTTTACCTTAAGAGACTGTTTATTTCTTCAACGATGTGCTTTAGCTTAAAGTAAGCATCTTGAGGTGGTAATTTTAATTCTAATATTAATCGATCGATCTAAAAAGTACAAATGTTATCCCAAAATAACATAATATTATGACAATTATTACCTTGTTCAAACAAATGGTAATAGACATTTTTTCTTGCACAGCATGCTTCAGTAGTCGCTCTGTGTTGAGCATCACACCTTCCGCTACATCAACAAAGAGCACAACACCATCAGTTATTCGCATTGATGCTGTAACTTCGTCCGAAAAGTTAACATGACCTAAAAGTAAGAAGCAAATAATAAAACTTCATAATAGGAATGTTTCCAGACCTGGAGTGTCGAATATGTTCATCAGGTAACTCTTCTGCTTTATATCAGGCAAAACAAGAGTTGTGGGAGTAGACTTGATACTGCATCCCCTCTCCTGCTCGGTAAATAGGGTATCAGTGTACCTGAGCGATCGCTCTTCAATTGTGTCAAATTGTGGATGAGTTTGTCGAATCAAACAATCAACGAATGTTGTTTTTCCATGGTGAAGATGACCAATCAGGGCAACATTTCGAATTAAAGGTGGTGTATCCATTAGGTCAGCCATGAATCTATAAAACACTTCTCATAATATCCAATAATAAATATCTCAAATGTTTATTACTCCATTTCATAGGAAGTTTCTGGTAAATCTTGTTCTTTTATTTGAAATTTCAGTTTCTTCACGGGTTCTATTAAAGGTTTATCCAACGGTTGAGCGTCTTCTTCTTGGACTATAGTTTCAACATCCGGCCCGTATACTTCTACCGCTGTGGGATAATATCTTTTGTCCTCATGAAGCACAACTGCATGAGTGTCTTTCTCATCATCATGCTCAGTTTCTTCTTCATCCATGGCGTCCTCCTACAGTATATTTACATTTTTCCTTAACATGTTTTTAATAGTTGAATTTCTTACATCTTGATCTTCTTGCTGATCAGGTTGACCATAAAGACTTTGATCGTCCTCGTCGTCACTGTCCAAATCTGGACCAATATAATTTCCAAATTCGTCATATAGATCGGAATCCATGATATTATTTTATGGTATAACACTGCAAAAGTTAATTTATATAAAAAAATATAACTTAAGAAAGCAAGCGCGCGCGTTAGGAAAGCAAGAATTGTCCTTAACCTACAAATAATGCTTGTATTTTTATAGAGCTTCAAATGTTAACAGTTAAACTTAATCGATAAATAGATTGAAATTGTTTCAGTTTTACACTATTATTTTCACATATTTATTAAAAAGAACAATTTGTCTTAAAGTTATATATTATTGTTGTTTACCGGTTTGTGTTTCACTTGTCACAATTCACAAAACTGTTGACAGATGTTTGTGCTTTGTGAATTGGTAATGCCACTCAGGGCTGCCAGGTTTAAAGAATACCAAAAATTCTTCCTTTAACCCCGAGTCACGACAAACGAATGTGCAAATAAGAGAGAAAATGCAGAAGAACATGCTGTTGGCATTGCATTTTTGATTCGAAAAATTTGAAGAGAGGTTAATGAAAAGAAAGGACAATATTCGAACTTTCTCACACTCGCATGATGAAAAGTAAAAGCGTGCTTTTTAACGCAAGATATTTTCAACCGAAATGTACCGAACTGTATAATATATTTATGGGGATGGGTATGGTTACTAGTTAACTAGAAAAAGAAGAAGAAGTCATCAGATGTTTAACAAAGTATTTAGTATTTACTAAATACGGAGAACAAAAGCATAGGGAGGAGATACCAAAGAAAATACGAGGGAAAATAAATACTGAAGCCACAAAATGGCAACATTAGAGAAACCCATACAAAAGGTAAGCTGGAAAGCCTGTAACATAAACTGAAAACGTATTTGACGTAAAACAAAAACATTGGGTTTTTCAGAAGAAAAAGAAAAAACAACATCAAAGAGAAAGAAATGACGAAACTTCATCAAGTATGTTAAGTCTTGATTTTAATTTAACCACAACAAGATGCGACAAAATTTTAAGTCATGAGTGCTTTGTATCTCCGGAATTTAAACAACAGCCAGACAAAGAATGTAACGTTTCAAGTGAAGTGGAAATCTCGGACAACATTTCACAAGGTCCTACGCCAGAAAATGATAATAGAACGGAAGTAAGCAAAGCAGATATCGATACTGATAAGGCAAACAACGATAAGGAAGTGCAAGCGATTCAAATTGAACCGTCTGCACCAGATTTTGAAGTATCAGCACCTCCACTAGAACAGCCTGTCTCATCGGTCATGTCGTCGGTCTCATCGGTTGTGAGATATCCCGATTTGAATGAGCTCAGCATAACAGAATCTGCGTCAGTTCCTTACGCACCAATGACTTATAGGAGTACTAAAATGAAAGCGTACACGCAAGCCCAATTGAGGGAAATTTATACTTGCGCAGACATTGAAACTGCAAAGCAGTTCGAATTGGAATTTCTGGCGAATTCTCTTCAAGATAATTACTCTATGGATCCCTTATATAACCTGTTAATCCAATATTTCAATGCCAGGAGTAAATTGAGAGTAAATATTGCAGATATTAGTAAAATGCAAGAAAGTATTCCGGCAATGCAAGAAAAAATTTGGGATTTCCTTTGGGAGACAGTTGAATTTAGCGGCGTTTGCGGTGACAATCTTAAAGTTCAGGACACAGACAAAATGCAGTAAGGCTTTTAAAAAATCTAGTAAAAGAATTATTTACGATTTTATAACTTTAACTTCATTTAGAATTGCAAAACTTAATGAGGGCGAATTGAAAACTTTTTGCTTGCATTTGGCGCAATTACACGAAATTGTTTGCGTTTCATATACGACAAACATGATCAATGCTGAACGATTTAAATTCGAGGTAAAAGTAACGGTATTAAACTGCAGTGTTAATATAAATAAATAAATTCCAGATTGATCAAATTATTAGGGAAATTTTATCATATCCAGTATTTGGTAAAATTTGCTCAAATGATCCCGTGATTTTAAACTACCAGCCGGACTCTGGGGCAATCAATTGCATTCAGCATTTAAAACGGGCCATATCCATTCTATTCTGTTTTACAAGAAAACATTCACCAGACAAAGTAAAATATATCAATAAAGCGTATTTAGATGAATTCAAAATAATGATTTCTCAGGTCATTATGGAAGAGGTTCAACAATGGTTGACCAGCCTTATTTCATTATATCTGAGAGTTGCGACTAAGCAGGATCATTGGTTCTTATTATTTCATATTTTACGATGCCCAGGAGGTGTGAGTTCTTGGGCAACCCCTTTTTTTCAAATACCAAAGCCAACCAATATGCATCATGCTGACGTCTTCAATAGTCCGGAGATAAACCATTGCATTGTTTCGTTGTATATTTTACTGTTCCCCATTAAGAAACGCAATGAGTTTTTAACCAAATTTCATCAGGTAATGTAGAGACGAACCTAGTGAAAGTAACATTAATTTCTAATGAGCATTTATTGGACATCAGTTAGGTAAAGATATCTCAGATCCAGTTAAAGAAGATTTGTGGATACTCATTGACTCAGATGGAGAAGATGATTCCATTGCAAATGGTGATTGTGCAGGGTTAAAAGAAAGCGACTTAGTAAATTTTCTGAATCAAATACCATTCGAAACACTATTCAAGTATGTTCACTAAGCACATTGAAAACATTTGCCTCATGATATTTTGTAGGTCAATATTAAACATTGATATGATTGGAGACAACTACAATATACAACCAGATTTGATTTCCGGGGATCATTTAATTAAACTGATCGCTTTTAATTCAATCCTCATTGAATTATTAGGAGGTGGCTTGGTAACTTACAACACAGAGAGGTACAAGCAATTCGCCAAAAGACTAGGACGATTGGTTAGGCACTGTGTTCAGTATATCTCAGACTTTTATGAATTATACTTGTATGATTAACTGATTTTTTGCGCATTTCGTTAAATTAATGGATTTCAGGCAAAATAATATGTCGAAAAATGCAAATTTTTGTGACAGAATCAGCACGGAATTCAACATGTACGTTTTGAAAGCTTGCGGTTACATTTACAAGGTGCCTAGCTTGGGTACCTGGCAATATTTTTCCTCACTTCCTTTTGGAATTCTTGACTCTGAAACAAGTTGGCAATTGCTTTATTATTTAAACGTTGGATTTCCTCAAGAGTTTCCTCCTCCACAGGAAGGTAAAACGATTTCTGTATTATTTTTTTTTTAACACAATACATTCTAAATTTAAATTTCAGATTTTCAGCATCTTTGCGAATCTCCTGAGTTTTATGATAAATTTAATATAACAATTTCTGATATTTCCTCTGAAGATTTGTACTATTTATTGCAATCATTCTTCGAAATGGCCGTGGAGCGCCAAAAAGACCGAGATTGGAACTTGATAAAGTTTATCTGTGCACATGTGTTCCATGTATGATAAATTCTATGATTTGATGAAATGCTTATAACTAAATTAATTGTAGATTGGATTTGTGAACGAAGCAACGCGCGATTTGTGTTATAAGATATCAAGAGACATGCTGGCTAGCCTCACAGTGATTCATTCAGATTTGATTTCAGTTTTACTGGCGCAATTACGAGACAATTTTGAAAATGCAGAAAATTCAGTTTATCTTTTTAAAGCACTTTGCCTGAAGAGTTGGCGTCCTACAATTGAATCATTTGAAATTATTTCGCGTTGGCTACTAAATAACAATTATGAGAAGAAAGAGAACTTAATGTCGAGGATAATATTAACTCGTCTAAATTGGGGAACTGTCTGTGATAAGTTGTTCCTTCCCCGGGATATTCATATCCGAACGGCATTCGTAATAAGTGAATCATTAACCAAACATGCACCGGAATTTGTTGGACTTTCGGGTATATCTGAGAGTGTTCGTCAAGTATCAAATTTAATGGAGAGCCAAACATCGAAGGAACAGTTTCAAACGTGGTGCTGGAATATGATATCTACTTTTAAGATTCATTTAATGGATCAATCGAGTTCTGAAATTCGAAAGACACTTCAATATCCAGCAGAGCAACTTAAGCGCATACCAGACTTAGAGGATCTGGATATTGTGTTTCAAGGAGTTACAGAAAATCGTCCGTTAGCGATGTATTTAGCAATGTTAGTTAGTCAGTGGGGCCATTCAATTCCGTTGATTTGCCAGAAAGGATTTCCTTTGCTGAAATCGCTGTTGACTGATTGCAGACATTCTGTTGTGTTGAGGTGCTTGCAACTAATTGTTCCTCAATTCCTTGAATGTCCTGAGAGTTTAATAAAATGTGAGAGGTATGGTAATGTAAAGTAACAAAGTTATTAATAATTTTAAAACATTTTCAAATTTCCAGTTTTCAAGAAATTATGAAAATGCTACTGAATTCTGATAAGACTTATATAAAAATGGCGAAGGACTTAATGTCTTCCAATTTAACGGGACCAGTTATAGAACTTATGGAGAACATGGTGCAGTCCATGACAATTTATTACACAGAGTAGGAATAGTGTTGCTTTTCCTTATGTTCAGAATTTGTGATTTATTATTTTCAGCTATGGATTTCATTCGCCAAATTCTCTGATTATGTTATGGATTCAGGTTTTGACAAACATTCAAAATTGGCAAAAAATGGATGCCGTATATATTGTTGATGCCATTTTAAAAGTTGCATACGTACATCCAGAAGCCTGGCGAAGTTGCAAGGAGTATTTTAGAAATTTTTTTAATGTAATTTCGTTTTTATTGTAAGGAAAAGTTTTTCTTTATTTTCATAAATAATTTAGAATACGGATGATTGGAAAGCACAGAAGTCTACATTGAAAATGCTCCTTGGTGCATCCGTTTACCGAAGCTTGCCGGCCATTTCTCCAGATTATGCATGGCTTAATTTGTTATTATTGGAAATAGAACATGAGTTGCAAGAGAAAGAAAACAATCTATGGTTCGAGTTTTTACGCCAGATCAGTCTAACAACTGATAAAGTCAACTTAGACAACGCTTTGAAGGTTTTTATTGATATAACTTCCACCTACTGACAAAATGAACTCATTTTGTTTTGCAGAAAGCTGCTAATCTAATTGGATGCACTCCATTCCCTGCGTCTTCATTAGTTTTGTACAAATACGCTAACTTTATACCTTTATTAGATGAAAAACATCCTCTCTTTCCAATTTATACACAAAATTTTTTTAGATTATATTTAGCACGGATTCCTTTTGATGAGGATGTAGATAGGTAATATATACAATATTACAATAAATTTTCAAAAACGCATAAGAAAATCTATTTCTAGGTATCAATATACATACGGAGTGGCAGATAAATTTTATGAGTACAATATATCATTAATGAAAAAAGTTAAAACACATTTGAAACGAGCAGAGGATCATTATGCAGGAGAAGCGAATAAAAATGCACAGGACGATGTATTAGGCTATTTCTACACCAACTGTTCAAAGTATTTTTATAATGAACATACTAATATGTACTGTTTTTATTTCAAACATGTCTTATTTGTAGGATAATGAAAACTTACAGGTTGTGGTTAGAAGAAACTAGTTTGAATACTATGTCCAAGGAGCAAAACATCAACTTACCGCCACAATTTAATATACCAAAATTGAAAGAAATATTTTATGGAAACGACGTAGGCAGTTCGTTTCATTGATTTAGAAAAGGTTTCCTAACACCTTCTCTTACAGGAGCATTGGACAGAGTTTCTACATTTGCCAACGATTCGTAAAGAACAGAAAGAGGCAGCCTATAAGTGGCTGAGAACCTATTCAAGGGGATCATTTGGAAATATAGAAAGCAATGCACCGCTTTTAAAATCAAAAACATCACCTTTAGATAGAATTAAAGTTCATTTAAAATCCTATGACAACGAAGTTAGACCACCTGATTTCACTCGTAAAGCTGTGATTCTAATTCCAATACTTCCCGGGGACATAAATGAGTCAACTTTGAGTATGCTAACAAGTTGGATGAATAAAATTGAGGAGCAATGTATGTAAGTAACTAAGAGCAAAATTATATTCAATATTATTATAACAACTTATGTATAATATTGAATTTGCAATTTTACAGCGATTTAAATTTATTATCGAAGAATGTTAGCTTCTTAAACGCAAAGTACAAAGAATTAATTCAAACACTCTACAAAAATGTTTTTTACTATAAAACAAAACATATTCGATGTTCATCATTATTTTCAAAATCTCCTTTAAGATGCATTCAGCCAGCTACAATAGAAGTCAAGGTACTCAGCGCTTAGCCATTGTTTAACATTGACGATAAAATATTCAGTTTAAATTTTAGATGCAAAAACCTCTTGAAGTTATCCAGGTCCGCACTGATATTGAAATTAACCGATCAAAACACGATAATGTTGTCGAAAAGTTAATGTCGCAAGAAACAGATGTTCTGGTGTTATCGATGCAGAAAATTGCTCACTGTGTTAGGTAAAATAATTAGAAATTATGGCATATTATTGACATGGAAACATTTGTTAAACATTTCAGGTATCTTACTGTATTCCGTGGTGATCCCAACGATGGAAATGTCCTTTCGATCCAAGTGTCTAACGTGGCAATAAAATTCTTTTATCAAGTAATAAGCTCCATGAATGAAAATTTGACATCGATTCCAGCAACCAAGGAACTCTGCTTTAATCTATTGTCAGAACTAGGAGTAAGTTTGGTAAAAAACTCTTCCTAAATCTACTGCCTCCTACAAATTTTAGGTATTCATTCGAGACAATAATGAACAAGAAGGCATTAAAATACTGTCCACTGCTTTGAAACGCCCGGAACTTATAAAAAGCTTATCGGAATTACTGGTTCCCTCCAGCACAAAACCTGAGTGTTTTCTGCGAATGTACAAGTATCTGGTTGAATGCCACATGAGACGCTGTGATAAATCAATTATGTTTGTGCTGTTGTCTAAAGTATGCGTATAATTCATGTAACATTATGTTTATAAAATCATAAAATTACAGTTCGATCTGCAAAACTGGCTGCAAAACATTCGACCTAAACTGAGTGAAATCAATGCCTTACTGAAGTTGGTGATCACTGGACTGGAGACTTGGGCACAACCTGATACGACATTGCTTCAGGATATATTTAGACGGCATTTAATTCATATATTTGAGCACGAATTTCCTGAACATTACGGAGAAGTGCTCCAAATGGTGTTGACCGGCTGCTCCGAACAGAAATTAATGCCAGAAATTCTTAGCGATCTTCTAAATTCCATGCTCCTTAGAAGTGGTTGTGAATCACTGCCCGCAAGTGCCAATCAAGCTAAGATATCCGAGGAACTTTCAAAATTTTGTACGCAACAAAAACTGTTCAATTTTAAAGAGGTAAATGATGTAAAACAAGGATTATAAATTATAACACACGTGATTGTAGCTTACAGAGACAATAATGATGTTTGCTCGACATTTCCAAAAGGAAAGATTACAACATGGTCTCCATGGATTGTATCCAAAGCACAAAAATTACTGTAGAATTTTGTGTGCTTGGTTTGAATGTCTAAGTCATGCCGTGATAGTTTCAGCCATTTATACATACCCTGGCGTATTGGCAGACCAAAGTGAGTGATTGAAATATACGAAAATGTTAAACAGAAAATTCAATTTTTTGCCATTGTAGTTTGTGATTGGATCTTTCCATCGATCACTGAAATGTACTCACCTTGGCTGGTTTCTTATACTGGACAAAACGTACAACAATCCACTGCAAATTGGATTCGTCAGCTAATTGCAAACGGGAAAGTTCTTTTTCCGTGGAGTGAGCTCTATACTGAATCAGCACAATTTATGTTACTTTCTTACGTAAAAAGTCTAAATTTTATACTGGATAGTTTACCAGGTTTCCACTTACTTTAAATTTACTTAAAACATTTACCAAATTTTGTTTTGCATATTCACAGTTGCGAGCTCAATTCTCGGGCATGCCTTTGGCTGGTATGTCTACCACTTTGCTAATCAAGACATTGGGCCCCATATTAAATCTCCGGTGCACTCAGCTCTTGTATTTTTACCGTGGGAGAAATTCAGTCCAGCCCCTATGCATATTGAAATGATGCAAAGGGTCTTAAATGAGGTAATGGGGAATAGTTTTATAGAGATGAATGTTTATTTGTATTTCTTTGCAGTTTCTTCCGGAGAGTCACTCATTTTTGGGACACATAATTTTACGTACACAATGGGCATTTTGGATTAAAGGAATTTTTTCCACATGGAATTCCTCTGTTCAATCGAATGTGCTATCATTACTACTTACAATTTTTATACAAATATCCTTTGAGCCGGATGTGCATGATGACAAAACTATGGGAGCTCTTCTGAAGGACATTTTACAATTTCAGTGGCATTTGATTGAATTCGAAGGACTGGAAAGTATTCTTAACTGGTGTACCGCATCAATGGATCCTGCAATCGTTCTCGCCATACCAACAGAAAGAAATGATGTGGATAGAGGCGTTTTAGAGTATTTATAAACACAAAGCTGATCAAGTGAGCTATATTACCCATATTCTGTTCTAGATTACTGAAGATTGCGTCCTGCATGGTTTCATCAAATAAGGGAGGGAATTCATCAACAGTGGCAAGGTCGAAAAGAATTTTGTACACAAGAACATTTGTTCGGTTGCTCCGAATCTGTGCGGGAAAACACCAAAAACTGTTGGAAACAAAACAAGGCTTACAGTGTTTCAAGGATGCTATTTTTGGACTAATAGAAACCATTGAAAAAACTTCATTGTCCAGTAATGTAAGAAGAGAAGATTGTGAGGTGGAAGCACAAAACATGATTTTCGAAGTGATAAATATTTTGCCGTCGCAAAGTGAGCAACTCTCTCGGTAACTTTAAGATATTAACAATAATACAATCGATGTTTTATCTAAATATTAATTACTTCAAGGATATTTGTTGAAGCCATAATTTCCTGGCAAACGGAATGCATTGTTGGCAGTTTAGTTTTAAATCAAACTCTTAACGCAATTGGGCTGTGCAAGACCTTTTCATTTTGTATGTATTCTTTACTTGAGACAACTATATTTAACTACTTTCGGTGGACCGGTAAAATGATTAAATTATATCGGTTTTTATTTGTAAGATCAATCCATATTCACAGACGAAACGAAACATCTTCATTACCCTGCATGGAATGCTGTTCTAAATAAATTAGCAGGGACACAGGAGAATATTCAAATAAAAACAATATTGCAGGGACCGTATTTACTAATTTTGCATTGTCACATTCTTTTCAAGATCCGTAACATGTCGGATAACGGAGCGAAAATAATGTTTCTGCAGGATATCAGCCAGTTACTTGAGAATATAAAAACTAAGTAAGTGAGAATTAAATTTATGCAGATTTGATCAACCATTTATTTCTATATTAGTGAAATATCTGAATCAAAAATGGCAATCATTTGGGGTGCAATAATTTCTTGTGGCTGTGGAATTCTAGAATCATCGGATAATGCGAAAAAACCATTGTTAATGTTGGCACGATATTTGCAAGTAATATCAACACAGGCTGAAAGCTGGGGTGAAGGTCTTCTGGGTGTAATTGGTTTAAAACGGGATGCCGTAAGTAACAGGTAAATTATTTCGTTTGAAATTCATACTATTTGAATAAAATCGAGATTTTCATTTTATAGGAGAAAGGTTTTGACTAGATGCTTGTCTTGCATAATATTTTCCCTCTTTCCTGATAGGAGGTACATCAAAATTATGTAGTAGTAGTGTTTAAAAATGATTATAAATCTTTCAGTTCTGATGAGTTGAAACCAAATCAAGAGTTCTTCCTTTGCCTTGAAGATTTGAAAAACGTTGCTAACAATAAGAAGTACAGTGATGTAAAGGTGCTAGTTAGCAAAGCTGTAGACATAATTGAGGAGAACCGATTTCCGCAAACAGAGCAAGTAGTCAATAAAATTTGTAGCATCACACAACTTCTGTACGACGATTGCTTTTTAACCAACCTATCAGAAGTTTGGATTTTTGATAAATGCTCTTGATCGTTCGATTGCGGTATGTTTGTTCATCTTCTGGGATAAATCACTGTTTTACTTTAATTTAGATTATGACTTTTAAAAGAAATTAAACAATTATATGTGAAATAGATTTTATTTGAATATTACAAATTTTATTTTCGAATACACAGAGTTAGCTTCTCACAGCTTCCAATATTTGTGATTGTTCTCTTGAACCTAGTTCTTTGGTTTCACATTGAAATATTACTTCAAACTTATTCAAAAAAATTGGAGTAACCCCTTCAATAGTCACAGTTCGCTGGAGCTCTTTAGATAAGGAAGTAACACCTTTTCCTTCAATGCCACACGGAACAATTTCTTCAAACCATTTCAATTCGGTGTTGCAATTTAAGGCCAATCCATGAGTGGTGATAAATCTGGATCCATGTATTCCAATAGCACATATTTTATTATCGCCTACCCAAATTCCGGTGTCCTTCGTAGTATTAGCCGTAATATCATACTCCTTGCAAGTAGCTATCACACATTGTTCTAGTTGGCTTACGTACCATCTAATGCTAGGTTTAAATTCTTTTAGATTTAAAATTGGATACGCAACTAGTTGACCGGGACCATGAAATGTTATTAGTCCACCACGGTTTGTCTTATGAAATCCTGCGCCTAATTTTCTTAATCTTATCTCGTCCTCAGTTGTGTAATTTTTCGTTCTAATTCCTATTGTATATACAGGATCATGTTCTGTTAAGATCAAAACGTTTCGAAACGTAGTATTGGGATCATATTTAGATAAATATCGTTGCAGCTTGACTCCTTCGACATAGCTTAATCTACCAGTTCGTAGTATATGCACCACTGTCGACATTATAAGAGTAACTTATTGTTCTATTAGAAAACGATTTATTATAAACATTTTGGCCATGTCCCAATAAAAACTGTGGACGGAAAAATGTCTCTGCCTAAATCTAACAGATATTAAACTGTCAAAAACATCTTAACGAAAAATCTTTCGGCTGAATGTGACAATCTCCTGCGAGTTCGAAGCTTTCGTGAACTGACACTTTTTATCATTGCGACACATTTGAAAAATAGTTTGGGTTATACAGGCCTGATAACGGACGTTTTGCCAGCGTTTACTGACCGGGAACTGGACAAATTATTGGTAGGTAAATAAAAACCATAGTGGTACATAACGACTTATAAGATCTTCTTCTTTTTCATTCAAAATAACCACATAAATCCTGTTCAATCAGCAAATCAGAATTTATTTCATAATTCTATTCATAACGGTTAAAATAATAATAATATAATATAATATAATATCTAACAATTCCATGAATGTATTTTTGTGTAAAGGATAAGGATTAGAAAGTATTAATTTCATTGCTGTTCAATTTCCAGTTGCGTAATACCGCGGAAAGTGGCGGGTAAAACTTGAGTGAACACGGTCATTGGTAGAACATCGACATCGGTTATGATACAGAAATAGATTCATGGACAGCCAGTTTTCTTTAATTAATTTCATGATTTTGAAATAATTTATACCTACTTTTGCGTCTTATTCTCCCCAATTGAAAAGCAAAAGGTCGAAAAAGGAAATTAACTTAAATAAAACCAACCCGTAAAACCAATATATTGACTACTACTACTTATCTAGTATTTTCAAAATGGTGACTGATAATGGGAAACAAATTTAATAGAATGCATCGTCATGAGCCTCTCCTATCCGAAAAGTTTCGCTAGATGACGGGAAGTTAATAAACTCTCGAAAGATTTGCCCTTTACGGCACAAAGGCTGAATTTTTCGCGATGTTAATTTAGAATATAGATGAACTAAAAAAATCCTCTGTAGAGCTTTTAAAATCATTTTATTTGTTTCAGTTGTTTCATTTTTAATTACATTGTTTTAATTCATTGTATTTAATAATCCTTTTAGTTACCAATATTTATAAAAATTAAATCAAATTTAGAAAGAAAAGTACGTGTAAACATAAAGTAATATTACAAAAGAGTTTCAGCATTCTCTATACATTAAAATTAATTATATTAATTATTGTAAACAAAAATATCGGTAATGTATGTAAGCATGAGTTATTAAAAAATAAAACAAAATAGAATTAAACTAATATCATGAACTGAAAAGGTCGTAACAATGCCTTGATAACTTAATAAATGAAATTTTTATAAAATTATTTAATTTCACAATAGATTTTTTTTATACAAAAATTGTTGTTCTAAAAATTGTTACTTTTATCCCTATTGTTAGTTTGCATTAAAGACATTCTTTTGTCGATCGAAATTGTGAAACATTTCCTATGTTAAATGGTTCGAAGGAACGGTAGTTATGAAAATTACAAGAATCCAACATTTTGCACAACGTTCCTTAGGTTCTTAAATTTAAATATACATACATAATATATATATATATAATCTTGTACATAACTACTTTCTTGTTTTAAATCTGTTTTTTTGTTTTATCATTATTCATTAAAAGCATTACGAACTAAAATAGGATTTTTAAAATAAATTTCTTAATTTGCTTCATGTCTCATCTATTTATTTAAATATTAATAGTTTTTACACTTTTACAGTCTGTTATGTTATTTTCTTGTAGTGAATCCTTTGAGTAATTGATATACAAAAAGGAAAACTAATTTTTTAAAGTAATTGCCTGTGATTAAAGTTTTACCAGTTGCACATTTTATTTTGGTTTTAGCGCTAGATTTATAAAAATGCATAACTTCAAGTTAAATTAATAGACGAACACATTTATAAAGTTTGAGACCATACAGATTAGATAAATGTCCTAACAGCAAGAGCGGATGATTCCTACAGAACTCAAAAACTGTTCCAAATACATAATTTGACAAAATACAACACTCGGGTTCATCTTCTTTTATAAAGAAGAATTAATTTTGGGTGCTCCTTAGAATGTTGTAAAATATGTAATTATAAAAACAAAATATAAATTTTTTGAGCTTCTGGTAATGGTTGTGAAATAAATTTTTGATGCTATAATGAAAGACAGCAGGTGAATGAATTTGTAGCGAAATGTTATATTATTTTTATGTAGCAAAACTGTTACCGTCATAAATACTAGTCCTAAAATGTATGAATGTTTATGAGCATGGAAATCCTATTTAATTGTATTCATGAAAACATAATTTAAGTGGTTCCGTTTTGTACACAGAAAACAGGCAAAAATTGAGTAGGTTTGTATGTCTAATGCCTTGGCTTGTATAATCCTTCGCTACAAATTTTCAGAGTATTATTTCGTGATAAAAACACGGCAAAGGAAAAGCAAAATGTATCATAAATGTGGATTGTTAAGTTTAAATCAACCCATTTCAACTAACTACACATTAATTCATTTTTACGAAAATTCACATATAATATACACTTAGTTTTATTTTAGAATATTAAAACAGCATCATCATGATCAAATGTTATGTGCAAAGATCGCTTGGCTTTCCTTCAAAATTGTTAGATTTATTAATTTACAATTTCCTCGATGGAGGGCGTACACTCTAAGTTCAATGAATTTTTGGCGTCTTAAGCCTTTGAGTGGTGCATACAAAAATTTACGATTATTTAATTTCTTAGTAATTGACAATGAAATACTTTTGCGAAACGTGAAAGCAATCATTGTCTTCAACTTTGGATTGTTTGCCATTAACATAGATTATATAATTTGTGCGTGTTTGCAAAGACATTAATTAACTGAAACGATCATACCGCAAAATCTAGGGTTCAACCATGCCAATTTAAATAACTGTATACTCTAAAAAATATTTATTTGTAGAAATGGTAATTCGTTTATTACAGTAATTCATTTGTATACGATTACTTTTCATTAACAACGCCAATTAAATCTAATTTGAAAGAATAAATTTTGCATGTTGATGCTGTTTGGACTTCCAGGTGATTTATTTTATTTCATCGAAGAAATACCGAGAGTATGTTTTGTTCTTATAAAACTTTTTAGATTTCTTTACCTTTCACTGTCGAAGGTTTTATTCTAAACCAGAATTAAAGATTTCTTTTACTTCATCATGTAGATTATTTTATGTACAGAACGCAATTTTCTTTGAGAAATAAAATAAAGTTAAATGGAAACGCCTTTTGTTAACAAATTAATTTCTAAATCCACACAGCTTAATGCGGAGGGAATTAAAATGACATTTAAAAACTTTCTCCATTCATATTGTATTTAGCAATATACGTATCTATTTTAATGCATTATAAATTTTACATTTATTACATAATAAATTTACCGGAGATATTTTCTAGACAATTTTTTTGATTTTGTATTTATTTCATTGAATCATGATTTCTTCAAAAACTAAGTGAACTTATTACACGTGAGCCATTGCTGAGATAAATTTAAATAATAACAAAAAAAGGAATTATATGTATTTGTATATAATATAATATAAAATGCGTGTCCTCCATTCATTCGCATATTTGTTTATACTACTACCATTGTGGTTTAATTTGTATTCTTCAGTTAAATATTTTAATTTATGTTATTTAATGTTTACACTTACACAATGTATTATTTTGGGTTTCTACCGTCACTAACTACTCCTTGACCTCGCATTCGGATGGAGGGACGCCGTTCAGGGGTGTCGTAGGGCCTAGAAGAATTTGTGGCGGCTGCCATTGTTTCATCAATTCCTCCAGTTCCAACACCGCTGCTTACAATACCAGCACCGGAACCAGTTACAACTGCTGCATGACTACTTACTATTTGATTTTGCTTATTACTTGTGTTATTTCCATCTTGATCATCCTGTTGCTGTTGTGTACTTGAATTTCGAGTACCACCGAACTTTAGTTGATTCCAATCAAAGACATAATCATACGTGAAACCCAATCTATGGAATAGGTTTCTAAATAATTTTCGTAAATAACAATAATCGGGGCGTTGTTCAAAATGCATTTGACGGCAGTAGTTGAGATAGTTGGCAAATTCACTTGGGTATCCTTTGCATAGGGCGAGAATCGGTGTTGAGAGCTTCTTCTCCGAAATTCTTTCATATTTCTGGCGTTTGTTGGCCGCTTTTAATCCTTGCCATGGCAGTGTTCCCAAGTTGAAGTACATGAGAACATAACCTAAGGATTCTAAATCATCTCGGCGAGACTGCTCAATTCCTAGATGAGTGTTAACTGAGGCGTACCGTGCGGTACCAGTTAAATTTTTGTTTTCCCGATAGGGAATGTGTCTAAGTGTTCTAGCATCACGGAACTTTTTTGCTAAGCCAAAATCTATTATATAAACTAAGTTTCCTCTTTTACCCAGACCCATGAGGAAGTTGTCTGGTTTTATGTCCCGATGAATGAAATCTCTTGAGTGTATGAAATCAATGCGAGATATCATCTGATCAGCTAGAAGTAGTACAGTTTTCATCGAGAATCGACGGGAACAAAAATTAAATAGATCCTCTAGTGATGGTCCGAGCAGTTCCATCACCATCACATTGTAATCACCCTCAGAGCCGCACCATATGATTCGTGGTATACCTAATCCGCCTTGCATCATTTTGTAAAATTTACTCTCAATATGAAGTTGTGGATGTTTTGTCCGTATGCATTCAAGTTTGATCGCCACTTCCTCACCTGTATTAATTGTTGTACCCAAATATATATCGCCAAATGAGCCAGAACCAATCTTTCTCCCAAGTCTGTATTTATTTCCTACTCTAAGCTCCATGTTTTCCCGATTATCAGTCCACGTGCCACAAGAGAAACCCGCGAAGTTCTTATACAATGTTACCTTAATATCACTACTGCCGAATAAATTTAAATTCTTCAATTAAACGCTAATTTATTTTAAATTCTATGAATTTCAGTCCAATTTGAGTCCCCTTGTTTGTTGTTTTCATGCTAGAGTGCCGTACAAACCTGTCACGTTCAGAGTTCTATCGTTTAGTGAAAAATAATAAAGTTTTGCATCAATATTTACCAGATCGCTTCGAAATCGGACCAACAAAACAGCCACAGCACACAGTTCCGCAACTACATTCTCCAGCGAAGAACAATGGAGTCACATCAAACCAGTAACTGTATTGAAAAAAAAAACAAATCCCTCTTTTAGCTCCTTGAAATCGCGGAAATTAACACAAAATTCAAATATGCAATAGTTTTTTGTCAAATCAAACGGAATTGAACAATTTGTCGACCCAGTTTTCTTCAGAGCACGTTTGAACGAAAATACTTCGACACTTTAGTCGTCACGAAAAACACAGGAATTCCGTAGTGATCTGAAAGAAAGTGTGCGATTATTTCCGATGGCTCACTCGAACGATAAATGCACATTTACAACCTGAATATTTTGGGTATCACCTAGGAACAAAGCATTTAACTTTTTCATAAAAATTTACACTTATTTTATATTCGCCATTTTGACAAAAAACTATTTGACATTCCAATTTTAAGCCTCAAGTGGAGCTGTATTCAGCAGTTATTTTGGTTGGCTGAATAAAAGTAAGCGGCAATGCGATTCCACAACTCTCGCTGAATACTAAAGTAAATGTTTTGGTTATATGTACCTATAAAGCAGCAGTACAAAGAACTATAGCAAGCATTAGTGTTTATTGGATTCAACTATATTAAATAGGATTATATAAAGTTTCAATATAATTATTTAATTTTAACTGTGGCCTCTCTGTTTCGAAAGCAATAAATGTTTTTTAGCTTTCTCAGAGATGGCGTTTACTCTAATAAAAAGATAAACTAGAAAAAGTTTAAATTTAATCCTAAAAAAATTTTTAAAAGATTTGCCGCGAATATGCATTAAATTCAATGAGTGGGTTCATTAAATCTGCCCCAAGATGAAAGAACTCAACTTTTCGTTTTATTGCAATTATTGTTCTAGATTAATTTCAGATGTTGACATATTTGTTGATATGTGGCAGTTTGCACTTAAAGGAGAAATTAAAACGCACAAAGTACCCGGCATCCTTTGATATTCGCCGCCGGAAGAATTAGCAGAATAACTAAAACCAAATGGCTTACTATCTATCAACCAAATTGTAAACTGTTTCAGACCTTCAGTAAAAAGTCGTTATTACAGTTCTGTTTCGATATTTGAAGATTTACGTTAAATGGTTGTTTATAATAATTGATAATGTGCTATGTAAGTTCTTTTTATGAGTTTTACGACTAAAATAGGCAGTAGGCACGTTGAAACTAACACACTTTTCCACACAATTTTTTTTTTTTTACCTTACAATGTATCTTTTTTAAATAAAGAATATAAAAAAATCAATATTTATTATTTAAATATTTGAGAAGAAAATCAAAAACCTAAAAAAAGTTTGTAATTTGATTCTAATGTTGCAAGGATCTTTGCACTTGGGATCGATTTCAGGTCATATAACACTTGTGAGTACTCCAAAAATCAATTTCTATGCGTATTGGTTAAATAGCCGGAGGGTGTGATTGACATTTAGAGGGCAATTAGATAAACTCGAAATATATCAATAACAGGAGCCGCCGGACTGAGGCCAGACTCGACTCATGCGTTGAAGATACCAACATGTGGCGAGGAATTAGCGCGACCGTCTTCTAAACTTTCGCCTGCCTGTGGAACACTGGGATCGTTATCACTTCGGCTATGAAATCTTCCCCGATTCCCCAATCCCCATCTCCTTGGGTCGTGGGGTGGGTTTAGTTAGAACAAACATCACTCAAACCGCGCTCTGACTGAATATGATTTTCTGAATATATTCAGCTTCAAGCTGCGTACGCACACTTATCTTCAAAGTTGTGTCGCGGCCAGCCTGAAGATTTCTTTCATAATATCTTTTCGGCCGGGAGTGCATCGTCATCCAGTCTTAGTCGAGATTTTGAAGCTGAACCAATTGAATTGGTGACTTTGGCAAGAGTTCGCGCCTCATCAGATCCTTAAGTTATTTAACGTGCAGCTCGGGTGATCGCGATCGATTGCATTAGGCTTGGCTTGAATACAATACAAGTGAGTGATTTTCACATGCATCAAGTACATGCGAAAGGGTTTAAAGATCAGTAACTAGTTTAGGCATGTGTGAAGAAGGATTGAGTATGGAATCAAAACCTGTAGAAACTTTAGTTATAGCAAATTGCAATAGTAGACAAAGTAGTTGTGAATCAAATTCGAGTGATACTGAGGTGACACCGACAAAGGAAGATGAGAAAATCACATCAGCTGTTATGAAGGTCCTAAAAGGATATGACTGGAATCTAGTCCAAGCTGCTACCAAGTGAGTACACTTTGAGTAGGGTGGATTATTATAGGAGACACTTGAAGACTATAATTAATTATTAATGCGAAGGGGTTCTAATTGAATTGTGTTTTAGAAATTGAAGTGCTTGGTGTATTTTTCTACGGTACAATATTCTAAGGGTTAGTTAGTACTAGAGCATGCTTTGTTTAAGGTACATAATTCCTTGTCACTTGTGTCTGTAGATTATAGAATCTTTATTGCTAGGATTTACACTTTACAGGATAAATTTATTTTATTCAATATGCTTTTTTAATTAATTTCGTTTTGTTGCCTATATTTTTTTTCAACTAAATAATGTTATTACATTTCAGATCATATATTCTAATAAGCATTTTAAATTATCATAACAAAATCACATACATATGGTAATTTCCGTGTGATCCAATCTCTATAGATTTTGAATTGTAACACCTGCTTAAACCTCATGGGTTGCATGAAAACGCTTAAATGATTTCTCATTACACTCTGATTATGGTAGTTGCAGAAATGGGAACCACTTCCGAATCGCTAGAGCAAAGTTAACTGTGGGAACTCTAAGCCCAACCGACGTGCACATCCCAATTGTTATCCGAGCAAACAATTTCAACGAAATTTTACAAAAGGTGCTAATTATTTGTTGGACAGGTTCAATTGGGAATTTTATAGAACCCAATTTTACGCCGTTTTATGAATATGTTAATTAGTTTTCATATGCCGCAGTCCGTTGGCTTCTCTCATGTTTGCCACACGATTTGAATTTTCGACACGTCCGCCCTATTGACTTTTATGAGTAATTGCAGGAAACTGTTTTCAACTTATTGACATTACTTTGTATATATGTGAGAAAGGAGTAGCAATGGCAAACAGATTATTATTACTTGGTTTAATGTGTGCCTGAAAAGCATTGGAAAAAATTCGCCCCTGCTACGTTCACAAGACCTGCAGAGCTCAAAATTTTGGAAAAGGTCAAATTACCGAAAACATCTTGTAAGCAGTGTTTCTCACATATCCTTCAGTTTTGTACGATGATCGCTTATCAAAATGAAAATTAAAACGCTACTTTGGAGCTCCGGGCCACTCGAGTTTTTCAAGCATCGAAACGACGGTTTCTGGCAGCGATTTGTCCAGAGAGATTTTCAGCGAGGCTTTTCCAACAGTTTTTGAGTGCTTAAATCTGATTATCAAACGTAAAAACATGAAAAACAAAATGTGATTTGAATACTCTTGAGGAAATGAAGGGCTTCTATCATACTTGAACCCTAATGATACGTTAAAATGCCATTTCCATGAACATATCAATATAAATTACTTGAGAATGTCCCCAGCGCTCCTTGCCAGAGTTCGAGTGATGAACAAAATATTAAATATTTGAATTTTTCTGAATTTAAGAACAATAGGAATTCGTTTTTTGTAATGTAAACACATACTGACCTACCTGATTTGAACATTGTGTAAGACATTTGATTTTTAGAATTTTCTTATCAACTTCTCTGTAAAATATACAAAAACATAAAAACATTTACTAAACATTATAATAATTTTCTTTAACACTTTAATATTTCACAATTTTCAAATGTGTCGTACTTTTCCATTTTCCAGGAATAACAACTTTTTCTTAATAAAAATTTTAAACGAAATATTTTAAATGCACCTCAATTAATAAAAAAAGCTTTTCAAGAGGTAATTATTTCCTTGGTGAAAATTTGCAAAACAATTTACTTCCTGGCAAATGAAAGTGTACAATGTACATTAAGCGTAGAGGGAGTAATCCCAATTCATTTAATAGTGAAGGCGTCATCCTTTTAGGGGAAAAACCCTGTAAATTTAAAATGCTACAATTAAATTTAAAATGCTTCTCATTCCCTTTCGCGAGAGAAGTGCCACATAATGGCATAGTAAAAGAGTTCGTCCTGTGGAAGAGTCGTCGATCAATTCCTGTGCACACGTTTTGCGAATAATAGGCGTTTCTGTGGACTGAGAACACAAAAAAACCAAACAGAAAAGAAGCACAATTGTTCCTATTATTACGGCGGAATTTTTTTTTTAAACTTTGTCTGGGAAATGCAGTTCGCAGGCAAATTGACTTTTCAATTGTGGAAAGTATTGCTTTTGTTAGTTTTGTATTTTTTGACAATATCTGTATTTAGAGAAATGCGTGAATTTTGCCCAGGACGATATATAAATGGTCAGAAACTGCCTTAAGTCCTTCAATAGTTTAATATTTACAATATTGCTTTGAATTCGATAGTTCCAGTTGCGATTAAACCGAAATAGTTGAAGTGATGAGAGCGAGACACAAAATATATAAATACACGATAATAGTTAAGGTTTTACAAGAATTATTTAAATAATAATACATATTTACGGAATATTGAAACTCAACAAGTTCTACAGTAAAAGAGCATTTCCCGTGCTAACAGGGATTGTAATCCTTTCTGGCAATTGTGTGGCTCACTCTTTGAGCATTATCCCTTCTTTGGCCCAAATCCTGAAATATGTAGGTATGTCACCGACTTATTCTTCGTTCCAAGTCCTTTCGTCCCTCAGGACCCATTGATTCCGAGTATGGTGATCTATTGTGCTATTGTAAAAGATTTACAGAGCTTCCTATCCCTAATCCTTGAAGTAAGTCTCAATAATATTGAAGTGACCAGTACATGTACTCTACATTCCGATGACGTCATTATTATTATATATTTAATAATCGAATGACATTTCTCATAGTTGCATTTCGCTGGTGCACTTGCAACAAGAACAGAGGGCTTTAGTCGCACTTAGCAGAAAGGTGTTAAGTTGTTGCACACAAGGTGCGGCAGGTAAAATGAAACAAAAAATTTATAAAATAAAACCAAGCATAAAAAAACTATAAACGAACGCCAGGAAAACGACTCAGAAGATCGGCCGCGTTCACTTCGCAGCTAGGAGACGACCCGTGGGAGCTGCTTTCGTTTCGTTCTTATCAAGTGAACAATTTGTTTACCTGGTTAACAACATTTGTCCCTAGACGAGCGACTAAACAACTTCCCCATGATTTATATGCGACTTCCTTAAAATCCCATGCGAGCATAATATTTATCGAATAGTAAACTATTTGCACAAGGATACTGTGAACCTTTGCGGCGATAATATGCATAAGAATGGAGCGAAAACATTGGTCGCTCATAATGAAAGGTACACGGGGAGGTCTGCTTAATTAACTGTTATTAGCGGTTGACGCCAAATGGCAGAAGTTGTGCGGGGGGCAGGAGACACTTTTGTGCTGACAGTTAAATATTTTTCACATTTCCGATTTGTCAGACTTGAGATTCATTAGCACTTGCGAATTGGCAGGAGAATTATTGCTAAAATGTAGGCGGGTTCGATTCTTAATGCTTAACAGATGTTTCGTTTTTTTTTTTTACTTTGGCGAAATGCTGCAAAAAAGGTGTTATGAATTTTTGCTTTTTCATACAATTAATAGATATTCTCTATGTACTGGTAAAGCTAAAGGTTTCTAAATAATGCGCAAGAACTTTTCAAATATAAGCGGTTTACTTACCGTTTTTCAATTCATCCTATTTCAAAATTAAAAATTGCTAAAATGATCTTGAATTTATGGAAAATTATATTTTTGTTATTTCATTTTCACGAATGCATAATATCTATACCAAAAAAATTTACGCATTAAGTATAACGTTCAGGAAAAGGTCCTTTTCAGCACTTCATTCTTCTTTAACACGTGTCTGTACATCTGTGATGGATTGGTATTGAACGGGAATTTAGACATTACTAAGGAATCCTTTTCGGAAGGATTTTTTACTGCTTCTTTAGTAATTCCGTAAATCTTTCAATATAGGAAGAAAATCCGAAAACTCTATGCTTCTAAATTTGAATCATCGTGCGGTTAAAAAAAGTGCAAAGTAGACGAAACATGGCGAATGTGGGACGAAGGCTTTTCATGTCATATAAGCATTTTACACAAAATGACGAAGAAAAAAATAAATATAAATGATCATCAATTTAACGGGAGAAACGGCGAGAAAATCTAATTTCAATACGATGAATGGTTTGAATGAAATGTGTATTCAATCAATTTGGGAAAAATTTCAAACTTCTTATGGAATTTCAGCCATTGCTGGCTCATGTTGGTTTTTATGCCAATTTGAATCTGCTTAGTTTACACATTCAAACAGAAGCCTCCAAAAAATACAGAGGATTCACTCTTTGCACTGTTTGTACATTTGTAACTCTCTAATAGCTTGCTCTATTGTTCAGCAATTTAGCAAGTTTGTTCCACCAAATATGGCCGCGTTTACAGTTCCTTTGTTGGCCATTTGTGGACACACAGAATACGGAATGCGTTGAATATTCCCACTTGTTGTTAATGATGGAAAATCATCGTCCTCTACAGGAGAAATCAACAAAGTTTCCATGTGCTCTACACTGGAAGTAATCTGAAGTGGAATCTAGAAACAAGATCGAGAAATTTCCGCTCCATGAAATATCAAAGAAATGCGAAATTGAATCCAGCCCCACTGGCATTCTGGTCAGGAGGACCCAAGTGACTCCCCAGGCCAGCGGACTTTATAAATGCTTTAGCAAAAGATTGAAGACCGTGATAATGGCTACTGCATCCCAGATATTTAACATGGTTTTTTATTTTTCATTTGTCGTGATTTGCTAAGCGAATAGTTGGAATTGCACTTGGCACAAAATATGGCTCGCATTTCAATTAAAATTTTCGTATGAGATTAATTATTATTACTTGCACTTTTTTAAAACCTTTTTGAACTGATTTTAAATATTCACTCTGAATTTGAATTTTTGCTAACGTTTACGGAGTTGAGAAATTTTGAATTTCCTAAAGGACGATTGTTCAAAACAATTTGACGCCATTCAAAAGATAAACAAAAGCCCCAAACAATTTAAGGACCTTGACTAATGACTCTTCTCCAAGAATTCTATTGCCTTGATATTGATTAAGGATTCATAAATTGTTTAAATATCTTTGTTTAGTCCAGACATGTACACAGTGATGGGTCTTAAAATCTGCAACTCTGTCGTAGGGAAGGACCTCAGAAGTTTCAGGACCATTAAATTTTCTTGTGTAACACCCTTAACTTTCTTTGGCGGTAATTGAAAAACTTTACGCCTGTGGCAATTGACTTCAAACAAAACTACCCTTCCTTCAAGGGACAGGCGGCTTTAATTATGTGAACGATTTCGGTTTTAATCATGGAATTGGCATCGTCCATGCAGAATGAATTTCCTTTAAATTTGTGGAAATAGGCTGAGAAAACAAACGACCTTTCTGCAACGTTAGTCTTTCTTGATTCATGAACTTTTTTTTACTTTTAATTGGATACTGTTTAGAAATTGTTTGTGTTTCCAGGTTCAAATATGCGTAGCAATCTCAAAGTTTTTAAATTTCGCACGTGTTTGAAAATTTTCAGCATCGTCAGTTCAGTTGAAAATTTACTGATTCATTTCTTACATGATGGTACATAAATTATTTGGAAATATAGTTTTTGTATCTAATATTGATTTAAGTATTCCGAGGACTTGACAATGATAATGTCCTGCTAAGTTCACTCTTTTCAAGTTCTGTAGTGGAGCAATGAGCGCCGCCTTTAGCACCCTGCAGCATTTATTGTTTGTTGTTTTATAGTGGGCACTTTTGATTGATTGTTGGCCCAGCTCCACCAAAATCACTTCACAAATAAAACAACTGGATTCGATAACTACACTTGTGATATCGCTGCGTCAACAATATATACGTTGCAAAGATTTGGAGACATCCGCTGCGTCAAAGTAATGTTTTTTTTTTTCAGAGAACATCCAGCTAACTTTAGTGATGACCCTTCAGCAAGAAAACTTCAAATAATTTGATGTCAGTTCCTTTTATCTTTTTAAGTGGGCCTATTATTCTGGTAAACGTTTAAGATTTTATTAATAAGTTTGATAATTTCTAACAAATGTTGGTACTAGGAAATTCACAAAGCGTGTACTAAAATTTATTCCGTTTTTTAAACTTTTAGATCCACCTCGGACAGGAAGAAAGATCACATCAAGAGGCCAATGAATGCATTCATGGTATGGGCTCAAGCAGCACGGCGTGTCATGTCCAAGCAGCACCCACATCTCCAGAACTCGGAATTGAGCAAGTCACTCGGAAAGTTGTGGAAGTAAGTATTCAACGGAAATCATAATTGATATTGCTGGGAATTATGAATATCTGAGATTAATTTGTGGCCGCAAATTCATCACACGAATTGCTGGATATTCCAGAGATGCACATAACCGAGGAAAAACGGAAAGTAGTTCCCCCATCATGTCTTTATGGTTCATTTATTTCCGACTAGCGACTTACGTTACGAGACATTTCTTATCGTGATCGTCCTCCAATGATAGTAATCATTTCACTTTCTTGAGAATTTTCGCGCGATTAATGCCTGATGATAATAATTAATAAGTCTTGCCCGGATTATTGACCAGATTTATTTCAACGGTTATTAACATGAAATATTTTACACTCAGATTGTTTAATGAAATGATGTTGATTTCAATGATCTCACAACTTAATTGGAAAATTGAAATAGTTAAGTTCATGATTTTAATTAACTTTAACTTAATCATCAAATATTTAAATATACATTTCCAATAATATTTAATCGCTTCCTATTTTGAACTGCCAACGATCGTAATCATCTTCAGTTTTTGTTTTTTTTCAATCAATTCGGAATCGATTTATTTATAATGTTCATATTATCTAGGACTGCATAATGCCGGTTATCGATTATTGAGCAAAATGAGTGTAAATCCAATTATCAGAAGGAAATAAAAACGAACGAAAAGAAAGTGTTAAAATTGAACTTTTATCAAATCGAATTGACCCATGGCTGCAAGACTAATTGTCTTTCCTTCAGCCGTTTTCTTAATCACTGGTCCTGTCAGCATTTTGCAAAATTCCATCCATGCACGATAAGCAAAGGGAAAATTATAAACATCATTATCTTAGTAGAGCTCTTATAAAATGTCTTCTAGTTTTGTTTAACTTGGGGAAATGCTTAGCGCTCTTCGGCCTTATTGTTAGTTTTTTTTTCCATATAGAACTTCTTCAGATCTTTTGTTGTGAGGTTTGGTATTTGTTGAGTTCATCTCGAAAGGAAATTAAAAATCATTTCATTTGACGTTGTCAATAATTCAAGAAAAAAGGAAAAATCTCCGCTTTGATTTCTGAACTAAGAGAATATGATATGCGATATAAAATCTCAGTCTGAAGAAGTCATCCTTAAGGCCGTCATGTCAGGACATTTGATTTCTTCTGATTAACTGATTGAATTCAATTGACTTTTTTATTTACACAAATAAACATAAATTTAGGAAAATTTTGCAAACAATTTTCCGTTGACAAACTAAGACCGAGTTAAATTGGCTCAATCGCTCACTGAATATATTTATTTTTTTATTATTTTTGAGATCCTCTAATTAAATCTCCTTATAGTTTTAACTTCCATCTGTTTCATGATGATTAATGAGTACGCTTCCTGGAATTCATCAAATTTATTGAATGCGGCAGGGACTATGTCGCGACCGAATCATTTCTCTTTAGGAACCAGTCGACGTTTAAATGATTCGTGCACTAGGATTAAGTTTTTGTGACGTTTTTTTCATGCTCACATTTGCTGAAAATATGTGGCAAATTTGTTAGATTGCATGGTAATGTATTAAGCAAAGAGAATTCCGTAGACTGGCATACATTCATATATATAAATGGCTGCACATTTCGTAAACAAAATAATATATTGATAGGATAGGTAGGTACTCAAGAAACGCGAGTGTTGTTTATCATTTGATTTGAAGGTTGATAGAACTTCGTAATAATTACCTCGTAAATGCGTCCCCATAATTTCAAACAAGAATTTTTTATAATTTTTATTTGTATTCCAAGTTTTTGACTTGCCGAAAATCAGTTACACATCTTTTTTCGAAAGGGTTAAGGAAACTGGATTTTCCATGATCAACATGTTTTTCCAGCTGTATTTACTTGAAATTCATGAAACACGTGCATATTTACCTAACGAATTTCTCTACTTCAATCAATTCTACTAACACGTGTTTAGAGCCCGAAATTGAGTTTCACTGTATAAATTTTTGCTTATCAGTGTTTATTAAATTTATTTGCAGAAATTTGAAGGAAGCAGATAAGAAGCCTTTCATTGAATTTGCAGAGAAGTTGAGGATCACACACAAGCAAGAACATCCGGATTACAAGTATCAGCCAAGACGGAAAAAATCGAAAACTGTGAATGGTGTAAGGCAGCCAAGTTCTCCGACATCAGGAGGCTCCACCGACTCGCCAAAGTGTCTGCCGATTTCAAACAAAAAAAATTACAGCTGTCGCTTGGATTACTCGCTGAATGTTCGCACAGAGAATTTTCAAATTAATCATTCGGTCGAATTGCCCCATTCGAATTATTTGAAGAACGAAATCTCATCCCCATACGCCATCTTCAACGGCAATAATCCGTCACAGCGAACAGCTCTATTGTGCAATGATGAGGAGAATTCCTATCCGGCATCCTTAAAATCAGCTGACGATACAGATTCCGTGAGGAAATTTGATTACGGAAGACAAATTGGGTCCCCATGCTCCACGTCCAACCCCCTGCAATCTGTCGAAATTCATCCACCCACTCCTCCAGCCACACCGTATACTTCCAGTTCTACACCGACGGTGCTGCAATCAATTTCACCATTCAAACGGGGCTCCCCCGATTTGCAAACATCGCATCGTGCCTTCCCCGCATACCAAAGGATCATCAACGAAGAATACTTATCCAGTCACGAACTGAACATTGCGTTTCGCCAAAAATTCAGCCCCGACTCGTACTCGCGACCGTATGCGGCCCACTTGCATCAGCATCCCTACGGTCCATTTGCAGCGTCAGTCTCCACATGCCAGAGCCCGCTTAATTACTTGCAAACGCACCAAATGGGCCAGGCCTACTTGGCGCCAATCGACACAGATGTGGACCCCAAGGAACTTGACCAATATTTGGATACGCAACAAGGTCAAATGCCGAGGGGCACCTCCTCGGGCCTGGTATACAGGCATCCGGACGACAACTTGTTGGAGCTTCAACCTGTTGGCATTGACAGGTGCCTGAACGAGGAAAAACCAAGTCTATCATCCTCGGACGAGCTTGAGGCCGTCGGCAACGGTTACTATCACGACAACTCCTCCTCCTACGCTTTTATGTGGGGCAGCTAGATAATAAGGTCTAAGGTAATATTTATTGCTGCGTCACCTGCGACCATCCCCTTCGTGTACAATTAGGATCTGTATTATTTTGTAAATCACCCTTCCCCTTAGTATATCCAATCCATTCTAATTTCGCATGAAAACCGTTTTTGTGGCGCAAATATAGAAGATAGTTTGTTTTATCGTGAGTTTTTCATTTAATTTTTTATTATTTTTTTATTACTATTTTTAGTTCAGAGCTGATGCTCGGGATCCCTTAAGTCTAACGGTGAACTGGAAATCGGAATATGCCCGAATAGGCTATCCAAGATAATCCATTCTTATTTTCCACAAAACAATTTATTGAATATTCATATTTTGAATGATTGAATTCAATTTCAAAATTAATTTTCCGTTGATTTTGTATTAATGCTACTTGCAGTTTAAATTGTTTTCTAATTAGAAATTTTAATTAATGCAGCTCAATGAACCTCGGATATTATTGTTCCGGTGGACCGGTACACAAACGGTTCTTGAGTTGGCAAGCAAACAACAAATAAAATTCCATTCCTGTGTCCTATTTACCACTGAATAATTATAAATTGGGATGCAGTTAGGATAGTTTTCAGTTCTGCATGGTTTCGGCTTAATTAATTTTCAGACATTATTCTTCGCAGGTGGTGCATTTTTCTCCATGTGACCTTTAATCAACTCTCGGCGCGAAATTCTTCCAGAGAAGATAATTGAATTTTGGAAACCATTTTTTTAGGCTATTTTACCGTTAGATAAAATTGCACGATAATACTGGAAAGTGTACAGAATTTTACTATAGTTTGTGTTTTTTTTTTTTTTTTTTTTTTTTTTTGAAAATGTGATTCCAGCCGTCCAGCGTAATTTCCGCCGCTAGCAAAATAATGCTTCCATTGCAAAGTTTTCTACGATTACTCTAAAAATGGGCTTAATTTAAAAAAGTCTTTGAAAAATGTATTTTGTTTTCGCTGCTTTTGTTAATTATGTTAGGTCCTTCAGGCTTCAGCCAAACCTTTTGGTTCCAATTAACTCCCGACACCTTAACATTCAACCACCTTGATTAAATTTATCCTAATTAGGTTAAGGATATAAGAGGCTTAGCTGTAGCCATAATTTAGAAATTACACAAAAGATGGGATACGTTTAAAGAGAATTAAAGTTGATAAGGTTGACATAATTAGTCAGATATTTTGAGACGAGACGTTGTCCAAAATACTTTAATTAAAGCTTTTACATGACATCATTAAAAACAAAATCAACGTAAAATATACTTATTTTATTGAAGTATCAAATATTTTTCTTTTGATGTGGAATATTTTATAATTTATATATTTAGCACATTTTAATTAGATTGTAAGTGCAAAGTAGAACAATTTTTCGGATGGGAAGCAACAAGGAGCACATTATCAATACACAACATAATATACATTATATATTACATTACATACATAAATATCTTGTCTGATTATATGATTGTACGTGAATTGTGTAACAGCGATATTTATATAACTACAACATATTTGTATAACTGTTTGGTAATGGGGAAATCATCCTTTCATTCTTTCAAAACAAGCCCATACACCTAAAATTATTCTTAAAATATGCGTGTGGTTTTTTTTTTTGCTAAACAGGAAAAAATATATTCAAGGACATGGATTTTTCTTTGGAACTCAAAAGGGAAATAATATATTAGTGAGCACTGATATGTTTTTAGAATTCGTTGAGGTGCGGGTGTCAAGGATATTGGATAGGCATGGATGGTAAAAATATATGTACCCATATAAAAAACTATTTTAAAATTTGAAATTTAAAAGAAAAGAATGAAACGGGAACGTCGTCATTTTTGACGGGTAATATACTAGTTTTAATATATTTAACAACCCATTTTTTATTGCTAAAATTCCATGGACATTGAACAGTGAACAATATTTTTAGAAATACTTATAAAATTACACATACAAACTCACATATCATTTGTCTTAAAGTTTTCGTGTAACTTTATCGTTATGTTCATTATGGTATTTTCAAAGGCGGTGACTGAGTTTAATATTCCGTAAAATTACGACACGGAAACGTGTTGGTTCAAGAAAATTAAAGTGAAATGGAGCATTTTTATGAAACATTTTTATTATAGTATAATCCATCCTTTAGTCCTGTGAACTCACGTGTCAAATAGAATCAGCCACAACAAAAAGTCATTAAATAAAATGACCAAGCACAGTCAAATTGGTCAGCTCATTAGTCAGAGGTTTTTGGTTCTACATGGTCGTAGGCAGTTTTGGCTCGTAAAAAATAAATTGAAACTGGATCCATGATTAGCCCCGCGATTTTTATGGTCTAGTGGAGGAGCATGGATTTGTTACTCCATCCAATTTTCACTTATAATTTATTTTATCCGGCACACGTCGGCACTCGGCAGCCGAAAGTAATCACGTTCATTGACTGGTGGACCATTGGTCACAAGCATATGTGGTTTTTGGTCAGCATTTCCCATCTGGGTCGACAGATATAACTGCCACTTGAAGCCGTGGCCCATGATGTCTGTTGTTGGAGAGTTTTAATCATCTGAACATATCTGCACCTCCGAAATGTGTTAACATCGGGTGCGAGTGACAACCAATTGGTGCCTGGTGGTGTTTTATGAAACCGTGAAAATCACATTACAATTTTCGCTAAGACAGACATTTTCATTTTCGCACTTGTTCCTTGTTGAGCAGCAGTTGATAATGGACATATCTTTTGACTTAAATTTTTTTTTAAGAGATACATACGTATTGGCAATAACAAGTTTCAAGTGTTCAATGGTAATTCAAAAATAAAAGATTAAAAACGGTTTTAATTGCTATAACCAAAAATACTTTTAATCGATAACCCAATAACTTTTTTAGATGATTTTAGAATACTAGTTAGTGTATGTCCGTCAAGTACAGAGCAAATTTGTTTTGTACTTAATTTTGTTTGTCCTTAATTTATTTTGAACTGTTGAGGGTAGATGAGCAATTCCGTATTATTAATGAAAACCATTCACAAGGAACCGTCGTCAATAGTGAAAGGGATAAAAAAGAACCGAAAGAAATATTTCTCAGTTCTTACGTTCTATCTGTTGCCGTTCCAAGGATGTATCCTGAACATTAAATTCTTGTAATGGTCAGGGTTTCACCTAAACGTATATCTTCAGCGACCAGTTCCTTATTGTGTCCTCGTATCTGTTTAAGAATATACCACTTTAAGACTGACCACTATCCTCCGAAAATTACCCTCGACTTGAATACAATAGCATGATGTTCTCGTGATATTTTCTAGGCATTTTATAGCTTTGTCAATTTGGCACTTTACCAAGGTTGTTTGGGTCCTCTTGAGGGAAAATGAAATTTATTTGATGCAATTGCTGTGGGATGAAAATTTCGGGAGCACAACGGAATCAAATTGCGGTCAAAATCCATTTGAAATATGTGCAAAGATGTTATGTATTCCATCAGAAAAAATGAACGTAGATAGGAAATAAAGAAGACTTATATGAACGTGTGTTGTAGATTATCCAGTTGATATTTACGTCCTATTGAATATCTTATAAAAAATAATTTGATTTATAGTCTAATGGCAACGCACGTGGTATACTAGGTTTTAGTGATCTTATTTAATCAATTTTAATTGAATGCATTGTAGGCACAATACAAAACAACGAAAAGACTCCTGAGTCCTGTATTTGTGTTTCTATTTAGGGAGGTCTTTTTCCGAAATTCAAGATAAATTATTCGCACTTGAGAAATATTCCGTGAAAATCCTTCTTTATTCAAGATGAAGGAGAAATAAATAAAACACGAAGGATGTAAAAGTTTTTATATTATGTTGTATAAGCAAATTTCATCAAAATCGACCTACGAAAATTCACTTTCCGCAACATTTCAAAAAGAATGGTAGGGAGTCCATCATTTGTGTTCTCCGGGTTGCTTTATCCCTATTTCCAGAACTTCATCCTTGAAGCTAATAATATCATTTTAGGGTGGATGTAGGTATGAAGACATTTCCCGCGTACACATCCGCTTCTGAGATGGATAATAATCATTTATTCATATCACGTCAATAAAAGCAACTCACATAATATGGCTTGAGGTTATTTTAAAATGGATAAAGTTCGACAGTGTCGCAGGATACGAGAAATTTCAGTTTTTAATGTCATATTTTATGTTCTACATTGTTTAGAAAATTGTTGCAGAATGTTGAATTTTTGAACACTAAAATAAATTTCAAAGTAAAGAAGAATATAATTTTGAAAATCATTTCTCTTTTGCCGAGATTTTCTGGTCATCCTCAGGCCTCAGCTGGAGAACGTGTGTAAATGAAGGATTAATCCTTTGGTCAGGTAAAAGACGATAATTTTAAGATTCTGTTATAATTTACTTGGAGATTAGTCAAAAGAAATGGATCGTTTCTGTATGTAGACTTGCTTTAGGGGAGGGATTCTTGTACAGTAGGAATCTGTATATATTGATGACTGAGTTTATTGCGATAGCAGATGAATATAGGGTTATGGAAAGCCGTAGGGTTTTCCCAGTAGGTAAGTTGCTAATTAATTTAAACACCTGGTGTAGATCCCTCAAAATTAATACCACAAACTAGATGATTAATTTTCCGAGTTGGTTGAAGGTGAGCGGTGGCAATCTCAATTCCCTGAAAATGTCCTCTCCGACGAACAATTTCCCATGGGATTTTTCCTATTTATTCTTGAATGAAAAGGCTATCCTTTTCACTTTTGTCCTTTCAATGGGGAAAATTTTAGTGCCACTGAATTAAGGAATAAATAGAATTATAATTATATTTTCGGTAAAATTAATGTTATATATAGAACGTTGAAGATACCTATAAGCAATTTGATTTTGTTCATCAATTGAGTTTTACATACATTTATTTTATAAGCATAAATAATTTACCTGATCCTGGATCTATGGAAAAATCATAAGCCAGTAAATTATGTATATATAGTTTTTCAGTATTATGGAGAAGTATTTCAATTAAAATCTCTTTAATTCCTTTAGAATTAATTAAAATTCTTAATTGGAATGTGTTTGTCATTTTCCCAATTGACAATTAACATAAATAGTAACAAAGGCTAAGAGCTTCTTGTACAATATACCTTTTTTTGTAACATGATAAAAGGTTTTCAATTCTAATAAACGAAAGGGTTTCTTTTGACCATTGAGGACTACGGACACTTAGGATACTCTTTCTAATATACCAAGCTTGAATTGATATTAGTATTTGCCGCTTTGAATTGTAAAAAATTAGTTTATGTATTCAGTAATTTAATCCAATTTGGAGTGTTTGATTTGTTTGAACCCAAAAAAGGAACGTAAAGCAATAAAAATAATCAAGCAAAATTATTAAAGAAGCTCACGAACGGCTACTGTTGGATATTAACATCTGCGACTCATGAAGGGTAAGCTTGATCAATTTTGGATAGTGATTGGATATGATAAGATATCGTAATTTTCACGGCTGATATGATATGATGTGATACTTCAACATAGATACAGTGATTAAGACTTTAAGGATTAGGAATTACATTTTAGATATAAAATGCAATGCAATTCGTTAAAAAGTAATTTATCATAGACTGGAAGAGCGTAGAAAGTGTTGACCATAAGCAAATTCTGCTCATTCATTTTGTTATCAGTCCTTATCAGCGTTTTCTTGATTCTCAATTTTAACTAATTTCACTTACCTGTTTACGTGCTGATTGTCGCAATTTGCAAACTTTGCATTGCTCCAAAAGTATTATACATAAAAATATACATATACTATACAGTGGTGTAAGTAAGAGTCTTCTGCGAATAACACGAGTATTTTAATAAGGACGAAATAACTTGGCCGAGAGACGAAAGTTGTCGGAGGCATCGCGTTATGTTTCCAGAGGAACGTGCCGTGAATTGAAATCGGAAGTTTTTGGGAAGAAAATCGGAAAGAAGTGACAAAGTAACGGAGCAGGTTTCATGCACAAATCTGTGTTTATTTGGTTTAACAACTTTTGTGAATGTAAGTAAATTGTTTTCATTTACATGTACTTTAAACTTTTAAAGCCTGAAATGTTTATTTTGAATTCTATTACAAAATCATTACATTTTCCATTACAACATTATTGTACAACAAAAAAGTGCTTAATAAGGCTTCTAGTACATCGAACAGAAAACAAAAACTCTGGGCTTTTGCAAGCAAAATTAATAACGAAAATACAAAGTATATTCAAAACAAAGTTATTGAAGGTTTTTAATTACATTCCTGAATTTACAAAAGTACTTTTGAAAACCAATAACCTTAACGAAATTGTTTTCGGGAAAGTCTATTTCTCTTAAATAAAATGTATTAACATACCAAGAATTGAATGTAAACATTTCTCAAAACATCTTTATTAAACAAATTTCATGTGAAATTTGATGAAATTTTCTTTCATTTTGTTTGTTATCAGAAACATGAACCCTTTAGAAAAAGGTTTCACTAAGGTACATATTTCGTTGGGATTACAATTTTTTGGTAAAAAAACTGTGATGTCAAGAAATCAATTATGGTAATAAAAACTGTAAAATTGGGAATTGATAATGTGTAAATACTAAATACCATTGTAATTTTATATAGGTATTCAATCACTCTCCCAGTCACCCCACTAGAGAACAGCACTATGTCTATGAGAATTAAGAATGACTGCATTTTCACCCAAAATACTTAGGTACCGTTTAAAAGGAATGTACAAAATGCAAGGATATCTAAAAACAGAAACATTGCAAGTAGTAAAAATTAAAAAAATTCAACCCGCAACCGCAACATTTTCCGTAAAATTTCATGGCAATGAAAGTAAAATAATTTTACCACTAGAAATTTACGACTCGTTTTAAAACTACAAAAATAAATTTTATTAAAATGCGGATAAAAACGGCATTTTACCCAACTAAGTTATTTGCACGCCAACGAAAAAGCCACAACTGCATGCACCAGCAAGCAATCCTTTAAATCAATACAACCCTCTTTACTGTCTAGACTTTAACAAGGACCCCTTAAACACCTGTGTCCATATAAAATATAACTTGGTTCAAACAAAAATCCTTCAAGCGGTTCTCTTAATTGACTTTAAGTGCAGTGACATCCTGACAAGGGTCCACGGACATCAGTTTCGAATCCGATAAATTCCGTTGAATTCCTCTAAAGATATTCTTTGTGCTGTCTCTTGTAAATTTTGGGCAAATTTCACGGAGATCAGAAAGTTTGACAATATGTCAGAAGGCGATTACCCATCTAGAAAGTTTCCCGCTTTCATTATACATACATGAGTATGACCAACACCCAACAGTCTTATATATTGTAGTATTGCTACTGGTAGACTCTTCCAACGCCGTTCTGCGTCCACAAAGTTTTATGAAATAATTTTGGAAAGTCGGTTCTTGTGAAGCATATTGATGAAAGGTTCTTTCAAATATGACCCTGCAAAATCTGCCAATTTCGTGGAATATTTCCTAAATCCCGTAAAATTTATGTTGCATAGCCAAAATATTTGGATGAAATCTTAAGGACTGAAGAGTAATATTGTGTTGCATGCATGTGACCTATTCCTGTATGTTCGAAATATAGGAATTTGGAATTGGTAAACTCGATATGTTTGGATCAACTTCATTGGAAGGGTTAACTGGTGTCGAGACCAATACATATGGACATTGGACATGGTACAATTTCAATACCGTGATCTTGAACCACCGTTGAACTTATCAGAAAAAAGATACAAGCAAATCAATCAAGAATTAACCTTGAATGGAAGGTTTTGAAATGATACGAATGTGTTTTTTGCAAAGTGGGAGGAAGGCAAATGCGCTGGAGTGTCTGCCTAAAAAGTTTATATAGAATTTTTAGTAAATAAGTGAAAGCTCGCTCTTATTACATAGAAAAAGCTTCCTGTGTAGAATCCGTACTCCCTAAAGGACAACGTACCCTATCACGCTCCCGATTGAACAGTTTGATTCCAACCAGGTGGTCCGCAGGACTTCATCAACCGCACTTCTTCAATAGCACTTTCTACCGGTGAAAGCGGGAGATTATATTATTGAGTAATTGCAGAAATAATTTGTAGTATTGTGTTCATTTATTTCAAGCTAAACAAGTGAAAAGGTTGTGTTAAATACAAGTGAAAATGAAATAAAATCGGAAATTCAGTATTTTTTAACCAAGAAATTGATTGTGAAAAATGTTTTGGATTTTGCGACGAACAAGGGCAGCAAATTTCTTTAATTCTCTGAACAACAATACAACATTAAAGACCAGCAATAACAATAATAATGGTAATTTAGTTTTATAAAGCAAAACAATCCCCTGGGGAATATTAATTCAATTCTTATGTATAGAAGGAATTACATGGGTCATAAATAAATAAGTTCCGTATCTTCCCTGTGGAGCATTTCGAATAGCACAAACGAATTATAAAGTGAATATTTTTCGTATATATTTGATCAAAGCCTAAAAGAAAGAGTGTCAGGAAAATGCCCTTCCACCGGAAGTTTACTCTTTGAATATTCATTGGCTTGTCTTTACGTTTCATGTTTTCTGTCCATTTCCACGAGCCTTGATATTAGAATCCAGAATGTTTATTCTTTTCTTGACTGGGCAGGAATAGTGTTCTAACTTCTTACATTGTCGGGAAATATCTTCCCATCTTTTATGTTTTGAAGTCAATTTAGAAAAAATTGTAGTTAAAATTCGTTGGTGGAAAACTGGAAATAACTTTCACATTTGGTGAAGTTGATGTAAGAAGTAAGAAATTGTAAAATATTTATTCGAATATTTGAAAGAAAATTACTTTTCTTTGATTAACACCAACATATCTTATTATTCCAGCGCAAACAACAATTTTATTGAACCCTTTTTTGAAAAATAAAGTTTTTGAAAATAAAATTTTCAAAATTTTGAACATTACAATGCAAAACGCATGCAGGAATCCCGAAAATATTCATGCTATACCAATTCTTAGTTTTCTTAAGTAGATCTCATTTTTGGAGCAACAAATTTTTAGCTCTATAAAATATGTTAAAACTCTAGCTTTTCGCTGAAATATGAAAGGAGAGGGGGAAGCTTAAGTGCCGAACCAGTACCAGTGCTAGAGTACTTCAAAAATCGACTGTTTTCTTGTAGCATCTAAGTACGAGCGTTTTGTTTAATATAAGTTGTATTTATGTTTTCGTTGTTATCCAACTCTCTTCAACTTTGAACTGAAGATCATTTTCTTAGAAGAAGTAATTTGGCTGCACTTTTTTACCGTTAGATCCAGCCAAGCCGTATAATGTGATATAAAAAGACAAATCCTTCTGTTCAAGGAGTTCCATTGTCACGTATTTTGTACAATTTACTCAATGGTTTGTTGTATTCCAGCACATGTTTTCCGTATAAGATGCTTACTTAAACTTTATTTAAAAATTTAGTTCACGTGAATCCCGTTTGAAATTCTGCCTCCCATTAATTTTTTTTACAAAGATTCGTCCTTGGGGTTGATGTCGACTGTTTTTACAGTTACCATATTCATTTGTTACAATTGATGGCATATATTACACCCAAACGTGCCGTGCAAACCCACAGGATCTATTTGCATAAAAAGAGCTGTGGAACTTGTTCACTGAGCGTTTAACAGCACTGTTTAAAAAACCATAGCATTAAATTGTGTTGCCGACAATTTAAAAAAATTATTGTGGAATGATCCGTGAATTCGCTATTAGAGTATGCAAAATGTTTACTATTTGCGTATATTGCGTAAGTTTCAAAACTTTCAAATTGACGGTACGTGTCGTGAATTATTTATTGACCACGTAAAAGGTGGGAAATGTTATTTAAATGACATCCATAGAGGAGAGTAAACAAAATAAACAACAAGTTTCTCATAATTTAATTTGGTTGAATCCGGCTGTGATCGATTAAACCACATATTTTCGAAATACATTGAAACGACAAAATCATTCTGATAAAATATTCAAAAATTGGGCAATAAAACTAAATATAACACAATGTTTGTTATTATGTTTGCAATTTTGTTTTTAACATCAAAAATCAATAAACACTGTTATTTTTAAGATTTACATACATATACAATTACACATATATATTTCCCGAATGTTCAGGTTTTGGTTTGCCGCAATCTCAAAATCCTAGACAATGAAATGATTCTGTGCAATTTTTTGTGGGTGGTTCAGCTTTGATCCTGATTTAAAAAGTTTTACGTAAAACTGATTGCCATTCAATTTTGTATCTCTTCTCGCTAATTCTTTTACAACACAATATTCTTTAGAACTTCCAGAGAATGTTCTTTAAACAATTTACATATAATATTCACGTACTTTGGATATGTAAAAGGGGGTGAAGCGCGTTTGAATTGTTAAAAGGTGGAATTATTTATTATTATAAAATATACTTCCCCGTAAAATTTAGTATGGTAAGTCTGAAAGTATCATTTAATATATTTCGGATCAAAAGAAAACTTCTCATGAGCCCTGTTATTAAAATTCAACACCCCCATTTGGGTAATCCATGCACAGCCAATCATTTCGCACCACTTGTTGAAAAATGATGCCAAGTTTTACTCACCATCGTCGAAAACAGGGCGAGACTAAATTTAACCGTTATCGTCTGAAGTTTTAGCTCACATCACAAGGGATAAACGCAATCAGGAATGGGACTTTGTTTCAAGTCCTTGGATTAAATGTACAAAATGAATCGGATTTTCCAATTTTCATCCTATTATCACGAATAAAACACACACATACACAGCCGAACAACCATTTTTGGGTCTACCAGATTTTCACTGAACACAAAATCCTGTCTTAACTTTTTCTCTAATGATGTAATTAAAGCAGTTATTCTCCCAAGTGACACCAATTCAATTAGCGTAATTGCGCGAAGCGTCAAATTTAATTTTCCCAGTGAATTATAATTGTTGCTGAAATATGTTTACGTTGTGAATTGCAAAAATTCATTTTCATTATTTTTGGTTTTGGTTATTTGTGTAGGTATGCTTCATTTACTTAATTTTCATTCTTATAAACTTGTGTTAGAATTTTTAATTAAATATTTTGCATAGCATACAGATTTAGCACCAGCAAAGATCTTAATATTTAGAATTCCGGACATTAAAGATGCAGAACTTTGCAAACTTCCTTAATGTCTTCACTGACAATTTCTGCAAAGAAAAGATAACTTGGTAATGATTCTACTTCCCAGGAATATGTTTCGGTCATTATCTGTTGTGTTTTTTTTTCTTCGTTTCTCGAACTCTGGAGTCCTGTGGGAAACCAATTAGTTCCCGATTGTGATGTCTGAATTTGTGATATAGACACTCCATAATGAGAGGTGCTATCGAATTTCCGAATATAAGACTTTCGCTCATTTGATGCTGATGTTTCGGAATTTCTGCATTATTTCATCCTGAACCTAGGAACGAGTCTTTGGTGATTATAATTTGACATATACTTCTTGTGTGCGTGGGCGAATAATTAGTACAAAATCCTCCGATGGAAATACAACGAACAAAATTGCTATTTTTAGGAGTAAGCATAAATGGGAATAATATTTAGTAATTGCACGAACAATTCTTTGCATTTTTGCGAACTTCGTACAATACATAATTGTGAATATAGATCAGCCTTGTAATCATAAATTATACGCAAGTGAAATTTGTTTTGTGTATGCTACAGAAAGCATGTCGAAGTATATAAAAGATGTTCTTGGCCTTGTTGTTAATTGCCTTCTCAGTTACAGATACTTTTTTAATTTCTTTTTAAACCTTAACATTTACTAAAAGAAAATGTATTCTTACGACAATTCTGTAATGAATTATATAGAATTTAATATGAAATTTTTTTTTTGACTGGATCCTTTCAATGTTTTTCAATTGTCTGTTTTTAGATCCAAGTATCTATTTAATTTTCCAATTATGTTTTCCAGCCCACAACTTCGACAGGGCATTTCATAATCTGATATGGCAGATGATAAATCAAGGGCGAAAAGATAATTTTATTTATCTTCTTAAACATTCATAGAGCTGCTGGTTTATGATGTCTCAAAAGACGTTTCATAAAGCAATCAAATGAATGATATTTTAAAAAAAATATTTGAAGGATGTTGAAATAATATTTTTTGCCATTTCCAGAATAATGTGCTCATTTCCGGAAAATTTAAATTTATTGCTCTTCAAAATTCGTCTCTAAAGCTTTGATGTGAAAATTTCATCTCGTATTTCTTTCCCTGTCGTATCTAAATGATGCTCCCTAAACTCTCGAGTGTTGTGATGGCTGACTGAAAAGCCACCCTTTCCGAACTTCGAACCACAATTCATCTGTATTTCACAAAAAAGAAAAAAATATTGAATAGATTTTCCCTGCAGAATCTTGAACGTGTCTTTATTTAATTTCCTTCAGCGATTGTTTGACAATCATTTTAAATAGATATTAATTCTAGAATCAGAGAGACAGTTAAATATTTTTCTTTGATATACAAAACATTATGGTTATAACTATTATTTTAAATATAGATTAGTGTGGGAAAAGGATTCCAACATCGTACTTTACGTGCGATGCTTAATTTAGATATTCGAATTCTTCAGAGAAAACATTTACCTTCCACTAGATCAAATTTCACAAATTTAACCTTGGTATCAGTTACTTTACAAGAAATAAAAACAATTTAACTACACTAAACAACAAGAAACATTTATTGTTTGTTTAATTTGAGTAAAACTCAATCTGCAAACTGTCAAACAAGGAGAACAGTGATTTTGGACTTTTGGTGCCATATTCTTTTCCTTTGAACATGATCCTTTTTATTCTACACTTTAATTTTCAGTTCTTTAATGTGGTATGTTAACCAAAACATTTGTATCATTGTGTACATTGCCATACTTCACTCAATGATACCTACGTCCTACTGTGAATTTCCAATGGATGTTATTTTGATACTTTCGGAGTGTTTTTCATTCAACAAAATTTGATTTGGTTTCAAAATACAATTAGATTCTCTTTTGAACAAAACGATTTGTATATTTTCTAACAACAGTCAGAACTGCTTTTGATAACTGTACTTTTTTCTATAAAAAATATTGTAAAGTAGGTAATCATGACATTCGCATTACGCTATTTCTGCCTTCAAATAGAACATACCTACGATGTGATTTTAAACAAGCTATATGTTGATTTAATTCGTGAACAAATTCAGATCGGCCGAGGAAGTAATCCTGAATATTGTATAACGAATACTGTTATAAATAGAGTAGAACTTCGTGCAGCATTTTTTGCTCGTAACGTTGAGGAGGAGCTCTGCGGATGATAAATTAGTGAACAAACATTTCCAGGACTAATGAACAGTGCTGAAATGAAATTAATTGCGAATCTCCACTGGTAAAGCACTTGCTGAAGTTAAGAACACAACTTTTGTAATCCTTTCCAGGTGTGGCAGAAATTTTTGCCGTTATCTGAAAAAAATTTCAAAATGATTTTTCATTTGATTCTATTTACATATTAAGTTTTGTTGTTTACAAAATCCAACCTGTGGAAATCGTATTTCGGATAGCACGCGTATATTTACTTCAATAACAAGCACTTCAACTCCATTGAAGTTCCAGCAGGTTGCAAAAATAAGGTTCGTTTTTTGATTGCGGAATGTATTGAAAGGAGTAATAAAAGCATAAACACATTCATGTATTATATAAAATGTTATTGAAATTAGAGTTCTATTAATGCAATATTTCGCTATCATTTGGATTGCTCTAGAAACTCATTGCATTGAATTCGAATTCCAATCATAGAGAATTACAATTGTTCTTCCACAAATGCTTATTTTTTTACGATGTCGAACAATCGAGGGTTGCGAAATGTTATTATTCGATTTATGAAATAGTGGGTTGTTCTGATCGAGAACTGAGAAGCATACATAAACATAACATTATGCAAATTATATCCCAACCATGTATGAATCAGTCTTATCAACTTGATTGCTCTGCTGTAATAGGATAAGGAAACAAATACCGGAATAACATTTGGGATTTTGGTTTTACAAAGGAGAATTGCTGTGAAAAAATGTCATTGCGGAATTGCATTTTTATGTTTATCTCAAAATTACATGTTATAAAATTTACATTGGTTGAAATGAATGCAATTGTAATAAATATACAAATGAAGAATTGTGTTTCATAATTTTCAAGTAGATCTTGTAAAATAAAATAATGAAAATGTCATACATAGAATTCTTATTTTGCGCTTCTGTATTAGATTAATATTGTTCCGCTCTGTGGTCCTAATGTTTAAAACATTGTTATGTGCAAATGTTACGCTCTCATCCAAGTGTTTTATTAATCCGCAAAGGATTAACATAATAACATACAATGTGCAAATGTTGTGTTGAGGAAATCCCTTCAGTACCCTTTCTGAAACTAAAGGATACGATTGAATGACATGGTGAAATTACAGATAAGTTTTGGGATTAATTAAGTAGCTTTGGCAACTTATCTGGAACCTCTCGAGATTTAAATTGATTTAGTAACTCTTGGGTAACACTATGTTAGTAACACTAACTGTTCAAGATAAAAAAACTTCTCTAACATTTCTTGCGCTTTATTGAGAGGAATGGTGGTGATTTTTTCTTATATTTTGTTTTTCTGTAGGAAATGTATTTTAGATAATATTATTTTTACACTGACTGAGATTAATCAAAATAAAATTGACTTCTATAAAGAAAGAAATATTATTAAAATAAACTTCTTCAAATTCTATGAAGCCATTTTATATGAAAAACCGAAACTATTTATCTTCCTTTTTATCCTCGTTTTTGCTCATGTCAATTTCTTAAAGAAAAATCATTTTCCGCGGTGCCTTCCGTTCTTCATGGACGCTGAGCTATTGTATTATACAAAGAAAAGCATAAAATTTTCCTTGCAATATTTGATATACTTACATAGTTTATCCTGTTTGTACGAAACGCGTAGCCATTATACCTATAGAAAAATCAGCTAAGATATGTGTGGTTATTAATTAGGAAACTTGGTTGATGGCAGCCATCTGTAATAATGTATTTCCATTCTTCTACATGTGCAAATATCTTATATAAAATTGATACAAAAAAAAGGAGACGCGACGAGAAGAGACTGCTTTCCTGCATCCAGGAAGTCAGGAACTGCAGACTTTTTGATAAAATACAACTTGCACGAATATTCACAAGAGAGAACTTTCAGATAGTTTAAGACACTTCAGGTTCAGGCGTTTAGCCCTAAGCTTCCGCCGCCGCTGCGCCGCCGTTCTCCGAAATCCACATAATTTAAGACTGACTTATCGTATGACTTGAAATTTTCACTGCTGGATTATCCTTCAGCATGACAGCTGTATAAATTTTGAAGTGCGCATAGATCTGCGAAGCTAAGCTGAAAGATTTCATATAATTATGCTGCGAAGTGCATTTCGAATGCATGACACTCTCTATTCAACGAGAGTATTGAATTCATGATGTATGATATGTCTTGGAAAAGGAGCACCTGTCATCGCACATGGTGTAAAAATCATACGAGCGTCGAGCGTCTTCAAATTTAATGTTGCATCCAATTCACGAATTAATAATCCTTACAGTTTAGCTCAAAAACAGGCAAAAGTCGTACCAAGCCAAGCTAAGGACTCCTCTAAGTGTAGCAAATAAGATGATGTTAAATCATAAGAGTCTAAAAATGCGAACACTGAATGTACAAGTCTCACTCAATTAAGTTTAAAGCCTTTCCAGTTTGTAAAGGAAATGAACTTTTGCAACGCCTTGCAGTCTTAAAAGCACTCTTGAATGTAGTTGCACATTTTATCTACCTAACGTAAATGTGCGGTTGCCATTGCAAAACGATGAATATGAACGTTGCTTGGTCTGAGGGGGTGGGTGATGTACATATACGTCCTATATGCCCATACAGTAATTAGTAGAAGGTCGCAAATCTCTGTGTGACCCTAACTCTATTAAAAGCCATACACCCTTTCAGTTTGTATCTGTAAACAAGGAGAGTGAAGTCAATTTAGTATTTAATGAGTCTCCCTTCGAATTAGTATCTGGGCGGAAAGGAGTTGGCGAAGGAATACAACAAAAATATAAACAACAATTTATTCAAATTCGTGTAACATTAAAAAGGGATAAAGACATGTTCAAAATTTCAGTATTTACATTTAATTTTGAAGGAGTTAATTGAAACTTAATTGTGGTTTATGATTAATTAATTTCCTTAGGAAATTATTTTGTGAAATTTTCCGGTCCACAAAATAATTTCTACCTGTATAATAGTTATTGATTTTTTTATTGCAAAATTATCGCAATTAAGATTCGTTCATTTTATGTTGTATTTTTTAATGTAACTAATTTTACATTCTCTTTTTTTAAATTTTCATTGTCTTTTTATGAAGTAATAATTAGTTTTGCTTCAAATTACTTCCATTTGCGCAGTAGTTTTGATCATAAATAGTTTTCCTAATAAACTTTTGCCAAAATGTCGGTGTCAGAAACAGGATAACGGCAATGCTGATAAAATTCTCTCAAATTAATAATATACCTACACATATCTGAATATGGCCAGTTTATTTTGTTGTATAGATAACTCCCTTGACGTGCCTTTTACTGCAAAAGACCTTTAGTTCCGGAGGATGTCTTTCACATGAAAGGAGGAAAGGATGATGCAGGTGTATTGGCGATACAATTCAATATCGCTGTATCAATGGAAACCATCAAAAACGAGAATGGCGTTTTTTTTTTGTTTCGGAAAAGTTGCCGTGTTCAGTGTTTTGATATTCCTGCAACTCCCAAAAGGATTTCCTTGTAAATAAATACAGTTGAAGACTTGATCAAAAAATATATGGACATATCGCTGTATCTATTCTTTTTTGGAAGTTTCCTGTTCTTTCTCATTCATGGAAAAGTTTATCTCGAATATAGAAAAGAAAGCCAAAGAAGTTTCAGGATCGGAAATGTCTTATAGATTGACGTAAACGAAATTTTAACACAACTGTTTTTTACAAAAGATAATGACGATAGTTTAGGAACAATGACGAACTATGATGAACAGTATATTATTATTCCATTTCTAATTTTAAGTATTATCTATTTTTCTTATTTTTCTAAAAAATCCTCTTTCTTCCAAAGTGTTATAGTTTTTTTTTCTTTTCTTTTAAATTTCTTTTTAAAGTTTTAAGTGCCAAACTATTAATTTGGCAATAATTCCCAAGTGCTACTTTAAACACCTGAAAAAACTGTGAAGTAAAAAAAAACTTATGCAACAGAAGTTAGTTGCTAAAACTTCCCCATAAATTTGCATTACTAATTTACTGAAGAGATACAAACATAAACTTTTTGACATTTCGAAAATTTATTTATGAAATTATCTTTGAAATTTGCTTTCCTTCTTTAGGCTCATACATTTCTTAACGTTTGGTTGCCGCAAGCAAAAAGGACGAGTGGCTTCCTTTTTCAGGTGTTGGTCGCAGTTTTTCAACAAGGCATATTTCATAATTTGTTTCAGTTCAGTCTGGGATAGAACTTTGTCTTATTTGTTGGAAAATAAAAAATTATATTAGAAGTGTATTCAACCTCATAAATTCCCATATTTGCAAGTCGAATTTGCGGCTGGAAACTGATGTTTTCTAAATAAACTGTTTAACTTTTTCATATCTTTCGCGTGGAGTTTTTTATTTGTATTCTTATGGAAAAATGTGAGTTTACACGCTGCCCACACAGACAAAGTATTTTGCAAGTTGGGAAATGTTATGTTTGAATAATGAATATGTGGAATTTTTGTTTTTTGACTCTTCCAATATAATTTGCTTAAGAAAATATCTGCTCTTTGAATGGTTTACTTAAAAAAGTCGTTTGCAGTCAGTTTTATTTGAAATTTTTTGAATAATTTAAGTTAACAGACCATATCCGGAAGTGTTTTTATACTTAAAAAGGATTTGATGTGTTCAACTAATGAAATTTTTTAATTAACCGAATAAATGATTCCGACAGCAGAATCATAATTTGATACTTAATTACGTAACATTACAAAGTTTTAAGGAGTAGAGAAGGATAAAGTTTTATGCGAAATTTTCACCGGATATATTTGACGAATTTTGTGATGCATTAAACTAACTTTTGCACTGGAGTTAATACAACTTCGAAAATAGATTAAACTTTGAGTTGATTTTGCAGCATCGAAGACAAATGTGCTGTCACAAATTACTCCCTTGGCTGAAAACTATCTGCGAAAGACAAAAGTTCATGTCTTATATTACTGGGCGTGTATCGTTTGTTCAAGGCTGTCGATGTTTTGATAAAATTCACGGACATATAAATGTAATTACTAATTATATTGAAAGTTAAAATTAGCTTATAATGCTCAAGGATAATAATTTATTAGTATAGCGTTGTGTTATAATGATAAGCTGGATGATAAAACCACAAAATTGAATGTCACTAACGAAAATATTATGCAAATTTTGTTGTGCGAACCACAGAAATTGAAGATACCCGGAAATATGGCGACGAGATGAACTCTCATCTTCAATACATTTAATAGATATCCTTTATATTTACAATAATGAGCCATGAAGCGTGATTATAAAAGATATCATATTCCATTTTTATTTTTAAATAAAAAAAGTAGAATCTTGAAATTGAACTTAAAAAAAATTTCCGCATTGACATTTTACAGATATGCGTTCCCAACTGTGGGAACTGATAAGTACTTTTAAATTAAGAGTACCTACCTACAGGGATCTGCGAAGAAAGATTCGTAGGGTAGATATTGGAAGTATAAAATTAAATTCCTGGGCTCTCCCCTCTTTCGGTTTGAAATCATTCTACTCTCAAATAACAAAAAAAAAAGAAAAAAAAATGCGGTTGTCTTCTACAGCTTACATCTTTTGCTTCTTCTATACCATGAAATTACATTTACACTCAATATGAACGTGTACCTACTTCAGTGGAACATTTAATGACAAATACCGTTATGGGAATAAGTTCAAATATCCTAAGAGAGAAGGAAGTCCTTCACGAAAAATCCTTTTAAACTAGCTGGGAATTCCTTTTGTCAGCAAAATACTCAAGTCAATCGATTTTCAATTCATCCTAACTCTCTAGAATCGCAAGCTTTTGAATTGAATTCTATTTCATTTCAATTTCCCTTCAACTGCACACGTATGCATTCCCTTCTAGCACCGCAGTTTTACCCGAGTTAACAATAAATTGCAGGTTCAAAGGGAGACAACAATCAATCAACTATTGCAGAGGTACTGATGGGGGTGGTTATCAGCCGCATTCATTTCCGGTCAAGCTCGAATGAAAGCCCTTTGCATTGAGAAGGACACCAGAGCTGCATTCTAATGACTCCCTTGCTTTAATCATTGTTCAGATTTCTGCAGGAGACGAATTAATTGGAAGATCTGAGGAGCTTTTGTACAGGAACACTTCCGGTAGTATGTATTGTGTAGGCATTGTTCTCAGAATGACGTTAGGTTAATTGTGTTCAAAGGAGATCGAAATTGAAAATGGGCATAATAAAAAGCAACTGACTGTAAATGATAAACTAAAATAATGCTGCAAAGTAATTTTAAATTGTTTACAAAAGATTGGTCTTTTCAAAGACTTAAAATACACGAGTTTACGACTATTGAATTTTAATCAATATATTAAAATTCAGAAACAAATCTACCTTCTTATTTTTGTTTAAATCTTTTTTTCCTATACAAATATTCTAAATAACATATTATTATTATTATTATTAGTTAGAGGGGCAACCCTCACGGTAGGCACTGCGACCAAACGAAAATAATATATTAAGTAATTGATTTTTTTTTTAAATTTCCAATTTATTTTCAAAATAAATAATATTATTTTTGAATTGTGTTAAGGTTTTGGAAATAACCCGAAATTCTACAGGCATTGCGAATTCCTGCATAACATGTTTTTTATCGACAAAAATTTAACATTAAGGCATGCAAAAATCTGAAAATTCCTAGGAATGAGAGCAGATAACAAAATTTTCAGAATTCTTGTACACTAAAAAACAAAAATGAATCAGGATTAAGACCAATAGAAGGGGGCAGATGATGTGACGGCTCTGCGCCAGTAAATATGCAAAGGGCTTGTTGCCGAAATTGGGCGCGTGTTCATCCAAAGAAAATTATATTTTACTTTTGTCACCAAATAACATGTAAAAAAACAGATTTTTTCAATTTAACAAATTTAAATTTCCGGGAAATTGTAAGTTTACTTACTTTCAATAATCTCGTTCGCAAGAAATTAATTATTTTGGAAAGCTCCAGTATTCTCGTATTTTAATTTTAAGGAAAATGCGAGAGAATAGAATAAAGACTTTCAAATTTATTTTAAATAGCGACTCATTAGTTCTGAATGAGCTCTTATTGAGTTGAAATTATATTTTAAAGAGAACTCTAATTGGATTTTGTATTCTTGACTTTCAGTGAAAAATGTAAAACGACCTCCACGGAAAGCCTATGGTAGGTTAAGTGGGGACTCCGATGATGCGTGCTCAATAAAGAAAATCGACGACAGCTACGATGATGAAATTGAGAATTTTTCAATGGTTCGATCAAAAAATACGTCACCGGATCACCAGGGGAATTTTTCAAATGAAGACTCTGACGTGGATTTGCATGAAGCATCTAAGGATTCAATGCGTTCACAAAAGGAGCTTAATGAGAACACAATAAGCCGATTACAGGCCATTGCAATGTCAGAGGATGAGGATTATGGTATTGAAAAAATATATAATTTCAACATGAAAACTTAACTTTCATTATTTTCTATTCGTACATTCTAGATGAATCGCTGACCTGTAATGTTTGCGATAGAGCATTCCATTGTCACAGGCAACTGGCATCCCATCAACAAAAGAAAAGACATTTTGGGTGAGTTTTTGCAAATAATCACTTCTGGGCTGGCGCCTCCTTTAGGATTTCAAACACCCTCGAAGGTATAACCTATTCAAAGAGATAAGCACTTTTCACACAGTCCCTTCGTTATATGGCTCTTATGGCTGTCGTTTAGTACATAAAATAACTTGTGCCACCCACAGGTTGTGTCGGTCGGTTTCCAGAGCCTCCATCGTGAAATATTTATAATTCATTTCCATGATCAAAGATACTGCAAATAATGGGGGAGATGAGGTCGAACGTGTGGGTGTTTGGTACCCTTATGTATAAATATACAAAACTTGAGTAATAAATCAATTCGTTATGAAAAACGATGGGACACACGTATAAACAACGCGACACGCATATTAAATCCTTTGAAAATGTTCATAAATGTAAAGCGCCAAGATTTATTACACATCATTCCCTGGTGAAATTGGGACAACACTGGCAAATAAAGTAGTCGTTCTCCGTCGTTGTTCACCAAAGTATTCGTGTTTCGTTGAAAATTGTAATGTTGTGTGGAAAATTTGTTAAAGAAAATTTGATTAGTTGCACAAGATAAAATTTTGCTCGTTTGTATTTTATTAACCCTCAGGACTCGACATTGCCCGTTTAAAAAATGTCTGGAAAAGGAAAATTATCTAGTTGACTTTTATTGACATTCCACTGCAAATATTTGTCCATTTCATGTACATGTACGCCATCGCTTCTGAAAGGAGCAAGTATCCACGTGAATATTACGAGTAGTAAAAGTTTCGAAATAAATCAGTTTTGAATGCTGGTCTGATAAGTGAACCGTTAACTGGTTGTGGGCTGTGGGGGGATATTACTCGTATGTATCAAGCTGGAAAATATACCTACTATTTTAGAAAAAATGTTCACGATCAAAATCCGAAATTGTATTTGAATTGTTCAATAAAAAAATCGGTGTTCCAATATTTGGGCGGTTCTGATATGCAAAAAACATGCAGTACCTGCATATATACAGAACATACAGTAATTATATTGACGAAAACATAATCGCTCTGGTATTATTGAATTCTGTTAAAAATATATACCAAATACTGAAAAAATATTACGTTTCCCACTTCCACTTTAATATAATTAATGCACACTTTCATATTACATTTAGTGAAACTTTAAAGTTGTACTCGGAAAGTGTATAAGGACATTAACGATAACTATACTATACTATATAAAAGAAGTGCAGAGTTTATTTGAAATTCGGATATCCCATTACAGATTTTTTGAGTAGGTATACATAAAATGTTTGATTTTGGATTAGCGCAACATTGGGATTACAAGGGGTTTGCATTAGCAAGATTTGACTGACTGGTACATAATAAAATATTTTAGATAGTAACAGATAACCAAAATAATAATAATTTCAAAAATTTTATGATGCATCCGTAGTACGCATATATAGGTAGTTTATATACTGCAAAAATGTATTCAAAAGTATGGATTTATTTTTGCATATAATCCGAAAATTACCGCAATATTATATTTTCAGGCAACAAATTAATGCGATACCTTGCAAATCTGTTGTCCAGTGGCGCAAATTAATATTCCAAACCAGATAAAGAATAAAGTTGCTTTTATATTTTCTCCATTTTTTGCTTTTGGTTATCATATAAAAACCTTTAATAATTTATGTAAAGCCACCTCAAAATCACCTGTGTAAACGTAAATCCTGAAAGAGTCTCAGTGAAATTGCACAATAATACTTTCAGTGATGCTGCAGTAGTACCAGAGTCCTTTAGATTACTCACCCTTAAAAAAGTAAACATAAAACTTCATCCTCAGAAAATTTTTGCATTATTCATCTGAAATAGATTGTACAGAGGGAACATTTTCAAAAGGTTTGAAAACTTTAATCCTGTTGCAAAGTGATTTTTCCAGAACGTAAATTTAAGAGGATAACTGTAATAATTTCGGTATAGTCTGAATGTAAAAATGATATCCCAACAAAAACACTCCGTGTAAAAAAGGTGGCCAAGTTCCCTCAATCGATCGATCTTGCAAAAAGTTTCGCCATCTTATGTATTGAGATAAAAAGAGCCAAGTGCTTTGGCCAATCAAAGTACTGATATGAAAGTGGCCAAGCTCTTCATCACATAAGCAAATTTTAACTTGACTAGCTGAAAAAGAAGTTAAGATTCGGAGTGATTCTTCATGTCTTAGCCGCCGACGAAGAAAAGTAGAATGGACCGCGCTAACAGTACTACTTGTGGACTCTCTGGATTTCTGAACACCCAATAACAAATCTTTAGCCTCGCCACTGCCCAGACAGTTTACAGTAAAAACTTACTTTCTTAGGCCTAATCTAAATGAATTCTAATTTCGATTTTAGCCTCAAATGAAAATTCAACCTCCTCTGGCCTCCCCCTCTCCAAATAACTCCTCAGCTACCCAAAAAGTCAGTGTGAAACCCACAACTTCTGTTTCTTTTGTTTCTACTACCGTTTTGTTTTTATTACAAATAATTTCGGCAAAGTTTTAACTTGGTTGATATCACCCTCTCTTTTTAATAAGGTATTCGAACAAATTTTAATTTCAAATATTGATTGGGTTCAAGGAAAGATTTACTTTGAGTATATAAAAAGGCATAAAAATAAAATAGAATAAAGGATACAGTAAATTGAAACTGTAGACACTTTTCCCGTTTTCCGTTTTATTTTTACTCCTTTCCAATTCATGAAGGTTAAATTGAAGGGCCAATAAACGACGCAAAAAATTCAATTTGAAATTTTATCCTTTTTTATTATAACATAGCAAGACAATGAATGCAATATTTATTCACAATCCCGAATTTAATGCCAAAGCTTCGCAACTCGTGGAATAATTGTGAAAGCCGTGCTGAAAATGATAGTCCCAGGTGAATCCTCACACGTAAGCAAACCACCAACTCCCGAATGGAATAGCATAAGGGGTCTACAATTATAGGGAAATCTACATCTATAAAATACTTTGCAATGAATTCTTTCATCTCATTTAAATGCTGCGAAATATCCGAAGGGATTTCGTGATGGATGTGTTCTTTAGAATAAATGCACCATTTTAAACAGTTTTTTTCAATATGTAAAATCTTTCCCAATGTGTCCTGAAAGGATCGATATCAATTCGCTCGATATTACAATATTTTAAATGGAATTCTACACATGGAATTATTTTGAAAACCATTCCCAAAGGCCAAATGACGTCTTTTCAAGAATATATTTTGTTATGCTGCAGTATTTTTTGGAATCTATTTTCTGCTATAGTTTTTTTTATGTACATTTTTGGGAGGGGTCCTTAGGGGCTTAGAGCATAACTCATTCGCAGAACTTTTACAGTGTATTGCATCTTGTAAGTTGTAATTTGTAATTAATCCTGGGTATGCCATACGTGAAATTGCAATTTATGGAAATACTTTACCTATGATTTTCAAAATAATTTTATTCAAATTGCGCTGGCAATCAAATTCGAAATATTGTTAAAATTCGATTCGATTTATTCTGGAATAATAAATCTTCATTGAAAATTGGATTTGGTCGTTTGCTGGTCTCTCATGATTTTCCAACTGCAATTTTCCTATACTCCAATGTTAAAACCATTTGGAACAAACATCCAGGATATCCAGTTTCAGTATTGTTCGAAAGAAGTTTTGCGCTGTTCGTACTCATTTATTACTTCCCGCCCAAAGGATGGTCCCAGGCCCAGCCGAACAAAACCAATTAGTACCCGTTTGCTAAGTTATTGCTGGCAAGAGCCGCACTCACTTTGGTGTGTTCGAAATGTTGCTTTCCAATTGGATAATTACTTCTAACGTCGTCTTGCTTTTGATCACAGTTTAGATGTTAAATAACATAAAATTGGAGTAAAGAGGGAACATTAATTACATTTGGAAATGATTTTTTACGGTGTGGTGCCTCCGCAGTAAGTAGATAAATTAGTCAACGCGCAGTAAATCTATAAAAAATGTTTTTATGGTTCAACTTCGCATTGTAAATAAATCATTATCTTAATTACACATAAATTTTCGATATTGAAAAATTTTTTAAACAATGGGAATTCGTGGTTTAGTGCAGTTGTAAAATATCCTTTAGCAATAAAATTAGTTTATTTCTCTAATATAAATTCAAATTTTATTATATCTGTTATTACAAATTTTACAACAACCTTGAATAAATATTTCTCATAGATTCCTTGTGTTCATAATATTTATTTTTGTTTTACTAACTTCTGAATTTTCCATAAATAAATGCCTAGAATGTTTTATACAATGCAAATTATATAAAAGAAATTAGCAATAAGTTTCAAAGTATGAAGTTTTAACAGAGCACCTGGGTCCTTTAGTACCTAATCCTGGAAAGTTAAGGATATTTAAAAAGGCTTTTATGTTCCTTTGTACATTGCTGCCTGCCTTCTTCCTCTGAAAGTTTGAAAATTTATTATGCTATAAGTTTTTGAATTTTCCTGGAAATCCTCTGCCGAAAACAGTCACACAATTTCATCCCCTTTAAATTAATTATTTACCACTGGGATTTCCAGGCGAGTTCACATTCCCTATTGGTGCCTGCAGTTTGACGTAGTTTTTGGCTTGTAGCTGGATCTACACCCGGCAAAATTGACTTCCATTGCTAAAATTATCGCCTCTCAGACACGATTATTATGTAATAAATATCCTTGTGTGTGTTTGCTGGTGATTATCGTCATGCTTCTGTTAAACTTGTGGGCAAATAACATTTCTTTTATTGTGGAACGTTCGACGTGAACCTGCATCGCAGATGCTATTCCGAATAGGAGTTGATGTCCTTAGGTGCACAGGATGGCTGTGGGATTTGCTGGAGCTATTTATCTGGCTTTCTGAGTATATAACACTTTTATTAGAAGCTGAAATAAGTTATTAGTGTGTCTTAATCAGGCCCGGATTAACCCATTGATGGTGACTAGGCACCGCTCTTCACGCCGCCCTATGAACCAGACATTTTTAAAATTTCCGGGTTCAAGCATTTCACAAAACCGATTCTTCTACTAAGGATATCTCGTAAACAGTATGTTTAGAATTTTTTCACTATTTTTCCCGTGATTGGCGCCCCAAAATTGGAAATCACCAACAAAGTGGAATTCCGCAGTTATCAGTTTCCTGCCTAAATAGCCGTTTGCAGGCTAAATTCAGCATTTAAAATCGCCCTCCCATTTTCTTGCAAAGTGTTAGCAACAGTGTGGATGCAACGAAATTTTTTCTATTGATTGATTGAACTATTGAACTATTGAAGTGGAATTATGCTATACTACAGATCGCAGATGCCGCCGCGCCGCCGCCGCCGGTGCACCGTGCACAGCTAATAAATTTACCCACCAGCCGCCACTTGAGTTCGTCTGAACGTTTTTATTAGAACTTCCATCAATGTGACACAATGTGAAAATAAAGCGGTGAATTAGAAGCATTAGTTTTCACATAAACCAATAAACTTAATTTTTTTTATTGTTTTAATTTTTTGTTACAAATTTGCGCCCCTCAAAATTTCGCGCTCTAGGCAACTGCCTAGTCTGCCTATGCCTAAATCCGGGCCTGGTCTTAATCGATATTAGTCTGACAAATTTAGAATAGAGTGGTGCAAATCATCCAAAGAAGTTCTGGTGTATTTTGGAAGCAGTTTTTTCTAATATTTCGCATTACATTAGAAACACGTGCTAATGTGTACAACACATGTTAGCATGAACACTACAGGCTCGCCAATAAAAAATGTACAGTATTATTACAAAACAATTTATCTGAAACTTTTGCCCATTCCCATTATTTTCATTTAGACAACTTCCAAGAAAACAAGAGAAAAACGTCTCTCAATTTTTTTTAAAAATCTGTTTTAGATTCAATCAATATTTTTTCCCTATTCAAGTCCTTCGAAGTGGAATCGATAATGGCTACAGATGTTTAAACCAGTCAACAGTAGAAATGTTTTTGTAATCATCGTCATTTTCTCTGAGATTGTGTTTAAAAAAAAAAAATTTCTTGTCGACCCAAATTTTTGAAATCTTTGTAATGATTTCTGCAAAAGAATCATTTTCTCTTATTGCAATTTACTTGGACTTCTACTTCTACCACTTCGAATAATATGGCGTAATTACAGTGGAAATTTACAGTGCGTGACATATTTAATGAGTTCAAACAAAGGACCAAGGGAGATATTTTTAAATGCTTTAATTGGACCAATGTCCTACGCTGAGGTCAATAACTTCTTTTGAGTGACGCACTTTCTTCAATTTAAATTATTTACAGGCGTCAATTAAAGTTAAAGTGGTTTTCATTATACAATCAAAAGGATGAAAAGCAGAAAGTATTAGAAATCCTTTTCTTGTTTATTGTTACTTTCGCTAATATTTTGGCTTTTCATGATGTTTGGAAAACACCCGTAATAAATTGCGTCTAGATTGGTACGAGAAATAAACAAATATAGTACGATCTTGGGTCGCAATCCACTCAAAATAAAACATTGTGTAACAAAACTTTTTCACCTTTGAAATTTAAAAAAAAATCGAATTAGGAATAATTTCCAAATTGAGTCACGAATCTCGAATGAAATAAATGTTTAGAGTGTCCTTATCCCTCCTTACAGATGCAGTGGCTGTGATAGCTTGTTTCCATCACTGATGCTTTTGGAACATCACAAGGAAGAATTTGAGCATTGGAGCGATGACGAGGACAATCCAAGGCCCTGCTGCCGCAGGAACAGGGGGGATTGTTTCACCGATACCGATTCTATAACAAGCGATGCAGAGAGTGAGGACTTGGAAAGGCTTTTGTAAAGAAATATATTATTTTGATACATATGTAGTTGTAAACATCCTTAGAGGAATTCTTCGAATCATGAACTCAGCATCATATTTTTATACATATTTTTAGAATTTTTAGTGAAATTATTTCAAAATTTTAGAGGATGTTAAGTGGATAAAGAAAAAATACGAACCAGGTAGTGGTGAATTCTGGTCCTACTAATTGTTGTACTTTGAAGAACATTAGTGATTTCATCCCTAAATAAATAACAAAATCATATCAGTGGTTTTTTTGAAGAGTATTACAAATACTTAACAACATAACATATTAATGTAAACTTTGTAAATGTGACATTTTGGCAACAACCAATGTATTTTTCGTGGCTCTGTATGAAGGAGATCACTTGAACCTGAACTGTAATATATGTAATAAATAATCATTAGACAATGGAGTGTTTTTTTCAGTAATGTTTTGTTTATATGGAAAAATTAAAAATGTCATATTTCTGAGTCTTCAGTTTTTTAACACATTTTTTCACGTTAAACGGGGTTCCATGATTTCTCTTTAAAACCATAACATTGTTCTCGTTTAAGAACTATTTTTGCAAAACACAAAAATATTGTATTGTTTGCAAGTCAAATTTCTCGCAAAATAATAAAAAAATATAGGAGCAATTGTACAATATCCCCAGAGCTCTCGACTGTATTTTATTGTTAAACTGAATTTGTTCATTCCGACATTTAAAAACGACGTAATAAATGATAACGAATAGTGAATTCCATAGATGAGCCGTCCTATTTGAAAGGGTATGAGTCTTTTTGCTTATACAATAAATTAAAATAATAAATAAAAATATTCGTAAATATCAAATAATTCTGAATATATGAAATTTTAATACGACATAACTAGTAACTACTAACAAATGCTAATAAAGAAGAATATAAATTAGCTTTTTATGCAATTTTAAAAGTCCTTATGCCACTTCCAAATATACCTACCTAATAAAAGCGGAATTGTATCTATGATTTTTTTTTTGTTGAAAAGTGGAACTTTATTTTGATTTCAAATAAAAACAATTGTCCATGTTAATATTGATCTTATTATTTCCGGAAATCGTATACAGAGATGATGTAATGTGCACCTATATAATGTACTAGGTAATAGGTATATTAATATAATGTAACCTGCAGAGTGTCTATTCCTATGCCAAATGGTTTTACAGACCAACATTTTTAAATGTACCTAATAAAGAATAAATCTGTGGCTCAAAATATAAAATTACGAAATCTATATCTCACAAAAACTGTCATTTTTTTTTCAAATAATGAACTTATATATTATACTACTTTCAAAAGTAATGGCTCCTATTTTTCTGAATTAAATGTGCACTGCAATTATTCATGGCATTGTTTAATTTAATATCCATAGAAACAACACGTGTCCGTTCAATTACTGCCTCGTGTGCTCGTACACGCACTCAATAATTGACGGTCTTTTTGTTCATATTAAGTGCTTCAATGAGCTGCACATTTTATGGATATTGTTAATATTCCTGATGAAAAGTCATTACACTACATGATTCCCTGCATTGTACGTGTACCTATATACTCGTATTGAACATTTTTGGTGGTTACATTATCAACAATACCGCAAAAATGTTTAATTTATTTGTTGCAACATAGAATCACTATAATACCTCGGAAAGAGTGCTCTAAAAATATAATTTTTTTAATTTCATAAATTATGGTACAAATTATTTTGCGCATCAGTTTCTGCGTATCTTAAAATATGTTGAATTAAATCTGAAAATCAAAATCATTCATCTGTGCTGTGGGGCGTGACAGGTTGGCACACCTTCCACAACCACACCCGCACACGTGTCGCTATTGATCTGAAAAATTGGTGCTGCATAATTAAAGTAGAGTGCATTAGGTTCGATTTCATGGAAAATGGCATTTTGATCCTCAGGATTTCATAAACGAGCACAAATTATATCTGGGAACTTTTAACTGCATGTTGGCATTGAAAATCGTTATTGACAGAAAACAGGAGCAAAACATTTAATCGAAAATGCATTTTTTATGTTGAATCAGTTTTCATAGTTTTATGTATATTGAGTATTAAAAAACACTCAATTGTTTGTAATAAAATTTACTTGAAAAACATTACGCAAGCTATTAAATAATTTATTATCAACTTAAATTAATTAGAAATTTTAATTAATGTTGTTGTTCGTTTTTCTCGTCAGCGATTAAAAATTCAAGGGGAAATAATTTCAGAAAAGAAAGATAACTACTCATACAAGGAAACATAATTCGTGTATGTTTCTAGCAATTATGAGCAGTAATGTGGTAATTATAGGGAGTACAGCAAGAGTGTTGTGAATGAGTACCTACTTATTTTGCACTGCTTGTTTTGGTTATATAATTAATGAATAGTGCTTTGAAATGTTTGAAATAGCAATCAGCCAACACCGCATAAATATAATTCAAGTGTGTTGACAAACCTTTCATAGTGCATACATATATAGGTTTTTAAACATTAACTGCAAATGGGTTTATAATTAATACGTATATAAATCGTTTAATTAAGAACCAATTTATTTTAAAGCTTCACTATAAACATAATAAAAAGGTCTGTAAAAGATAAAAGTGAGAGAACTTGTGACCTTTTAATACAACACGATGGACACTCTTTGGTAATGTAATTATGTAGACGGACAGTGTTGAAAGGAGTGTCATAAATGAGTTGCTCCTCCCTGATTAAAACCTGAATGTCCGCAACAGTTTCAATCCTCCATTCTCACAAAAATTCTCTGAAATACCCCAACATCTGTGAGCACTCAAATGAAAATGAATTTTTAATGTTAAAATGCGAAATTCCCAGATGAATTAATAATAAAATCTGTCACCTGTTTCAACATGCGAAGCAAAATAAAAATATTTTCAGACTTTTATTTTACTCCAGAGATTTCGACAAAATGAAATAAAGGATACAAAAATGGAGAAGAAATTCTGCATGTTGAATGAAAGTTTCGCATAAAAATACAAAGTAATTTTGGAATTAGCAGTCCAGTGAGTGGAAAGTAAGCCTCATTTATCAAGGATTCGTCTGAAAAAGTTTATTCCTCATCCAACACCCATTGTTCCTGTAATAATAAACGAATTTTTTTTCCAGTTGCTGCCCAGACTAATGAGGCACGTTCTGAGAGAAAGATACGCAAAAATATTTTTTTCATTTGCCTTGTTTCCATGAAAACCAGATAAAAATTATTATTCTGCGAAGGTAGTTCATGCAAAATATAATTACAGCAATAATATATATTGTTAATTCATATTGCCTTATTTTATTTATGTACAAATATCTCTAAAATGCCCCAAGGTTGACGAGCTTTTCTAGTTTATTTTGTAGAAACATAAGAGAGATGAAATTAGTTAATTCAATTGCGAAATTGAATAATTCGTAGATGGCAATTTCAATTTATTTGTTATTTTCCTTCATAAAGCAATAATGACAATTAATTTTTATTTAAACATCAACAACAAGGAAACATAAGTGAAGCGAAATCGTGCGCCAAGTATAAACTGTGTCTCATTTAAATTTAATCCGCTTATCTTGTTGAAAGGTTCCAGTAATCCTTGTAAAAGACTTGAAGTGATGAAAGCCGCAAATGTGCTTACTTTAGTCATTAACACGCCTGTCAAAAAACAAAACACTTTCAACCGAAAATCCCTCAAAATATTGTCATTGTGACGAACCCTGAACTAATTGTTTGCAAGAAAACCAATTTACAAGCAATCAAGTTTCTGTTTTAAATATTTGGAATAATGGCATGAGCATCCCCGTTGTCCATGTTTTCAATGTTCACGCAGTGGTTACAAGATGGAGACAGATGGTTGAATTTAATGTAGCCTGTGTTACTTAATGACGGAAATAGATTCTTTATGCGCCAGACTTTCCTTGTGCTGTCTCCTGCCACCTTTAAAAATATCTAAGCTCAAGCGTAATACATAAATTTCCTTTCCGACTGGCTGGACATAAACAAGGACGAATATCCAAATGTAAATTTAACTTCATGAATATGGAACTGAGATCCTTGTTCGCTTCAAATTTATCTTCCAACATACTTAAATCTGGTAATTTTATGCAATCAAAACAAGCAAATGTGAATCCTGAATTCTTTTTACATTATTGAGGCAATTTTTACATCTTCTTAGCGGTTATCAGTGTTTTCGTACTGCTTAATGGGATTTTCCTATTAAAACTTCAGATTAAAAAGGAAGTGTCATTTGAATTAACAAAGATGAGAAACATTTTGCGGGATATTATATTTTTCATCCACAATATTTAAAGCACAATTCGTTTTAGGCGAAAATTTATCTGTTAATGAGAATTTTATTCGATGGTTTTTTGTAATTTAATATTAAATAAAATTTCAATACACCCAATATTCTCTACATTGTTTCGTGATGAATTTTGAAATTGTGCACTATTGTTACCTTCGATATGATTAATATTGCAGAATGAGAAATCTATTTTTCAAAAAATATTCGCCTTGAGCCTTCGTAAAAAAACCAATCCATTCTCTCCTAAGACCTCAAAGAGTCTCTTAACATTACTTACACACCACTTGTTGATAAAAAAATAAATGGATTGGAAAAATCATTCAAAGTTATAGCCACCTCCATTTCTATCTCTTCAAATTTACTAAGTGTTTTTTCACTTAAGTATTGTCTTTAAGTTACACTTTAAAGATCATTGAAATGCTTTATATGTTATCTTTCCTCGATGTTATAAAAAATGATGGGAATTACGAGTATGTGGGAACATTTCAAAAGTCCTGTTGCATTTTATGTAATTTCTTGCCTACTTTTTCCCTTCTGCTCTTTTATTTTTGTTTGAACGATCTTTGCAGCTAGATTTCAATATTAAAAATTGTTTTATGAAATATAAACGCTCCGTGGGAAGAATTTATACAACACCTCAGGCGAGTTATAAAAACATTTTCATTGTCCAATTTAGACATTCTTGGAAAACGGTTTTTTTGACGAAATTTGACACGGTAAAAACGCAAATGACTTCTTGTAGTTTTTTTTAGAATATTTCATGACAATTTCATTTTTCCCAGAATAATATGCATTAAGTATATGTATCTGTACATAATTTGACAGAAAATTAACTTTTCTCGGAAAATGAAAATTTAATATGTACGTACTTCATGCTATGCGCATTGCCCATCATCAAAATTGCTATCGATCCTGACTAAGGATTGGGATGCTGCTCGGTGTCAGGCTGACAATTTTTTTCAGAATATGAAATTTCCGCTGCATTAAGTCTACATTAAAATCCTAGAACGAGTATTTTATTCATTGAAATTGTTTTTATGCATAAATTGGCAATTATGTCAACTCGCACGTGTCCGTGTTCGATAAAAATTATCGACAAATACCAATATAGACAAAACAAAATTGGAATATAAGTAATTGTAATTTTTCATTTGTTAGCTTTTTATATTGTTATTATTTATTTCAGAGACTTCAATCTGGTTCAAGAGCCAAATTGAATTTATCTACACTGAACCATTTTGGGAATGGGAAACATATTTCAAATGAATGCGACACCGATGTCGAATGTTATCCTTTTCAGAACACATCCAACTCCTTCGGAATGCCTGATTCATACTTCGGCTGGATGTACAACCAACTGACCAGAGAAAATTGCCTCAAAGGACATAAATTGATCGAATAAAGAATTCAAAGGTGGAAGAAATATCTCACCTTTACTCGAAATGCTCTTGACCTTTAAATGTAGAATGCCATTGCCATCTGGACCGATTTAGGGTTTTTTCTTTCGATATTTGGGGCCTCAATTTCACGCCAATTTTACTCCAAGGAAATCGAACAGCCCAAAAATTGGTGTAGGGGTTAAATTAACTTGTGCGACTTTTGGGCATCGAGTAATGTTGTTTGTCCTTCCGTTTTTATACAATATTAAGGGAATTGCATTTTTGGGATACCATGCATGTTTTTTCTTTCTTTTTTGTTATCCAACTCAAAAATAATCAAATCAAATAAATGTTTTTTTTATAAAACCATCAGAGTCGAGGAATTAGTCGTGTAAGACATACCACAAAAATTTCTAAACTATATTATAGGTATTAAACGCGCAATTTTTTTTTTATTTCAGGAATATTTATTTTAAATTAACGCGTCCACTAAAAGCGACCGAGATTGATGAACTTACTGATGAACCATTAATTTTCGTCATTAAAGTTCGAATATGTTTTCACTAATTAGGTTATTGAAACTTTGGATCCATATTTCTTTGTTATTTCCAGCAATTAATTATTAAATTATTTGGTGAACTCTCATTGTTCTCCGTACTCCGATAAAATAGTTCGAATAACTTAGACAGATTAATAAACTACAAAGCGGTTTTAATTAACCAATCCAGAATAAATATTAACATGGAACATTCCGTTTTAATTGGATGAATTACGTGAACCGAATTATTCTTGAAGGCCCTTCAGTATAATTATTGTATTTTAGTGTCCATCTGGGATCAATGAATCAAGCCATAAATAAAATAAATTGTATTATATTGAATTAAATAGTGTTTTGCTGTGTGGGCAGAAATGTTCCGATCATTGCAAGTACACTGAAGAATGCGATAATCTAAAATTTATATACAATATAATATTGTAGAAAATATGTTGGCTGATATTTTTGATTGATAAAGGGAATGTCAAATGTGGATTAAATATGTCCAAAATGAAATCGAAAATGTATCATGGAAAAAATGAAGTCAATTTGGAATATCTCTACGAAAAATAAATCCATTGTCAGCTTTCAATAAAATCGGATTATTATGAATTTATTCAGAAAGTAATATAAAACTTATGTAAACTTCATCCTTTTTTGGATGAAACAGAAATAATTGAACTCGACCTTACAACAGTAAGAAGATTTATGGTAAATTTGAAACTCCTTCATCTATGTCCTTAATGCTTTGCTGTTTAATGAAATAAATAAATTTGAATGAAACACTTTGTAAAACACTTGCATTATGTTCTTTTGCAACAAACAAAAGCCACACGATGCAAAAATAACCTAATTTTAGTTGAAAACAATGGTTCGCAGTTTGCGGCGCTTTAACGTTTGACCAAGTGGAATGAATTGGAAATTCTCCAAAAAATTCACTTTAAGTTATCCTTTATCCCCCCTTATCCTTATCAATTTGCACCGCAGTTACGGAATAATTTAAGAAAGTTCTAAATGCCCAAAAGGGAATTATATTCCGCCTTAAGGAAATGGAACTATGTGCTTACTTAAAGAGAGAAAAAATTAGTAAAAGTTGAAATTCAATGAAAAATAATATTTGACTTTGTGCCTTGGAATCCTTTTCAATAACAATTTTAAGTCTACACAACTTTTATTGAGGAATTTTATTGTAGGTACTTGTTAGTTTTAGCGGTTGCAGATAAAAATAGAATGTTTCAATTAAAAAGGACAGAATCTATCAAATAAAATGTTCAACAGTGATAAATCGATGTTGCCTTAGTTCAGAGAATTTGGCGAATAATGTCAACGAGCAATTGACAAATGACTTTTCGGGGGTATTTAGTCATGGATAAAATGAGGGAGATAAATTTCGATTTACAACCCCTCGAGTTACTCATGTTAACCATTCAAGCAATTTTTTGTTTGGTACACTTGTAAATTTCCGGAAATGTTCATTCAACTAGTTTTGAAGGAACGAAGTAATCAATGTTGAACTCGAGGTTCAGTATGGAGGAGATTTATTGTTCTTCGACCTTTACTGAGAGCAAAACAACATTGTTTCTTTGGAATAGATATGCCAAATTAGCTCAATTAATCAATAACTAATTGGAATTTCTGGATTTAAGCAATTTTTTATTAATTAGGATTACAAAAAATTATATTCATATTAAAATATTATTAATCATTATGACGGCGGTACGAGCTGGTAGGGCTAGTTGTAAGTTCTCGTTTATACGAGACAGGGATGGGAATCGAATGCAACCATCGATTGGGCAACATTGAAGTCACCATCGAAAAGTAAGTCAGTTCGATAATTGCCACTATGTACACTGTACAGGTATACAGAATATCCTTAACTCTAATTAATACTTAAATATGTTTGAAATAATTTTGTTCTAGTTTATGTGAGTTCTGCAAGCTTTAAAAGTAGTAGTATATTATATTACTATATTGCTAATTTATATTTCGTGGTATAAAATCTTTCTTTGATTTGAATGTCTTTGAGTTTTAAAAGAATGCTGACTATTCTTTCAATCTAAGACCCTTTCAGGATTTTATAATATTAGAAAATTAGGTAGATACGGTAGAAGCTTACAATTTTTCTTAAAATAACCAGGTCCTTCAAACTAGTTAAGTTAATAAAAAGCCAGCACTAAAACAGTTTAGTTAAAAGATAAAGGAAACTACTTTTAGAAATGAATGTTGTGTATGGAAATGAAAATATTGTGATTGAATGGAAACCAATAGACTTAAGTAGATATAAAAACAATTCAACCTTATATAGCAATACTAAGAAGGAGTTGCCCGATTTTGCTTATCTTCGAACTTGGCCTAATAATTTCAGCGAAATATTAGCAAAAGTTATAACGAAAACAATAAATATTAGTTGGGTTTCATTTTGTAAATAACGATACCAGGGTATAAAAACGCTATTGATCGCTTACTTCACATCTATGAATCAAAGCGTCTTTTTTGACTTAAATCACTGTTTGATACATATATGTATTATGTATATGCGAAGATTTTTTATATTAACCAAATAAGACTATGCCTTCCCCCTTAGAGTTCATATTTTAAATCCACTCATACTTCTTGCAACTAAAGTTTCCCAACTGTAACGGAAACTGTAAGTTTCCCTTTAATTTTCTAGCAAGCATTGTACCTCCATTTTGAAGCAGGATCCTTGTATTGTCATGCCTCGAAAACCCCTAAATTTATTTGAAAATGAAACAAGCATAAGAGTAAACACTTGGTAAACAATCTTGTATGGATTTGAGGGGAGTTTAAGACACATACCTCCATAATGTAAATTTAAGAGGAAACAGACGAGAGTTAAACGAGGCATTTCCGTTACATATTTACATTCAATACAGCATTTTCTAGATAAATATATTTTGTTACGCTGTGTTTATCGAGTTAGAAAATATGTCTGTTCAACTCTGGAAAGAATATCTGTTGGGATACGTTTACTTTTTGTTGGAGTAGAAGAAAGGGTGAAATGTCACACTGATTGTCTTTAGAAAGACATTCCTTTAAAACGACTTTTATGAGACAGCGTCAAAAAAGGAAACAGTTGACGGCAAAATGCTGAGGGTAGTCATAAAATGGTTTTCTGTTACGTCATCGTGATGATAGTCATCTGTTAGCGAAAGGGCAAGCATTAAAAGTAATACAATAAATCCGCCTTAATATAATTGCAAATTAATTAATTAGATACTTTTACCATAAGTGCTTACAATCAATTACAATAAAGTTTCAAACCCCAATTTTCATATACTACCAATAACAACATTTGTACAAACAGTTTCACATTGAATTAAATTGCTGTGCGAATTCAACCTTAATATCTGTAAACAAATAAGCAATTGCTTGTCCCCACGATTCTGAACGATTGAAATTCCTGCGAAATTAGAAAGTCCAATGCTTTTTACATGAATACCCCAAGCCCCAAGGAAAGTGCAAACAGGGATGGTCAGGGTTTAGTTTCAAGGAAAAATATTTTTCACATGATTTCATTTTTCATGATTTTTATGTTTTTGTTTTTATAGAAAACTGAAAGAAATAATGTTAAAGATTCCTACCGATAGGCAATAAGGACTTCATGAATTATGGAATTTGTTAAGCAGAACATTGATATCAACTATATACTGTGAATTTTTATGGCCGGAGTAGAGAAAGTAATTGATTGGAAAATTGTAAGTGGAAAATAAGATAAAGTATAATGGAAATAAATATTGTAATAAGAACAAATCAAACATCCAGTATTTAGGGTGGTTAAAGTATCCTACCGTGGGGCCAACCAGTTATCCCTGCAAAGTAAAAGCAATTAAAATAAAGTTTAATGTAAATATTGAATAACATCCGAAATTTTGCAATTAAAGTGCCTGGTTGTGAAAGTTTGTTTACTTTACTAAAAGTTTATTCGACTTGACTCTTAAATAGATACAAGAATAGAGTTGTAACATTTCAAAAACGTGCACGCATCTTTAATTCAGAATTACGTAATGAAAAAAGGTACACGAATTGTAATTGTTCGGTTACGTTTTCTTAATAGAATAATCTAAAGCTGTTCTACCTTGCTCTTTTGTAGGTACATATGGAATTAAGGATGTTCCACAAAGTATTAAATTTTTCTTAAGTATATATGTACAATGTACAGTACAAAGAAATTTTATCGATGATTGAATTTGTATGCAAATACAACAAAAAATGTTTGTGCAATTTTCGTGAAAGCTTTTACTGTAACAATGGAGGAATTTTGTTTTGGAAAAACTGCAATTCATTGCGGTTTTAGCAAAGGCTATCTGCAATCTCGGAAAATGAATGTTTGTTGTATCATCTATGAAATGAATGATTTAGCTTAATTGTTTCTAAAATACTTGAAATTTAATTTTGACTTAAAAACAAGTTTACATAGTAAATTTCAATCCCCCTAGAAATGAAAAAATTTGGTTAGTATTTTCCAGAATAAAATAGGAGTATGAAACAAAGTTAAGCTACTCTCAGAGTTCATTTTGGAGAACAAAGTTTTTTATTCAATTGATGAAGTTCAGTGGAATTCAATCAATGCGGTCTTTCCTTGTGAATTTTTCAAAACTTTTCAAAGAGTCAATTTACATTGATTTCGAACAGTATTTTGTTGAATAACAAAAATTGGTTTTCTGATTATAATTTGATTGCGTGAAAAATGGTATGAAATTTTTACAATAATTTACGTTTTTTTATCATCTTTGTAATCCCCAAAAGGATCGTTTTTGAATAATTTCAAGTAAAACTTTTTTAAGCGTGATGTATAAAAAAGTTATGACGACAGAATTTCATTTCTTTTTTTTTATTGCCATTTAACATTGAATGGAAAAGAGTATGAAATTTGAAGACCCTTAGATTGTATGATACGACTCACATATTGGGAAGGATTCGCTATCCTAAATGTCAAACAGAATTCAATTTAGGATTTTAATCACGTAAGGTCGAAGGACAAAACTCATATAACACCGACATGTAACGCGCAGCTCATTTTAATGTTGAAATGTGCCGTGTAGTGTCGAATTTCCGCTTCTATCGTTTTATGGATATCATCACAGGATATGAGGATATAAAATTGCGTGGAGGTAAAGTAATGAAATTCGTCCTAACAGTAAAATTTAATAGCATCAAATATTATTTCAGAATGATTTAATTTTGTGATTCTGGTAAGCCTTTCATTCGTTTTATTTATTGCAATGATAATAAATTTGTAAATTTGTTGAGAAAATTGGATTTAATTATACCAAGTGCATAAATCAAATAAATCAAACTGCATAAATCAAATAATTAATTTATTGTTGAATACGATTTTAGGATTTAATGACACTTTCATGTTCCTGATTTGCCAGAAGTTGTATTCGTTTTAAGTTTGCATGATAACATAGGCCATATAGCTAAGGAAAAAACTTCAATAAACAAAAACTACAACGTGTCCCCATTATTGAGATACAAACACATTACATAGCTGCAAATCAAAAGTTTTCAATTCAGTATAATGGGCGTTTTCCTTTCTTCCAAAATGTACCTACTACAGGTTTTGTTATTACGTAGAAAATATATAAACAGATTACAGAATGTCAGAATATTACTAAAACAACATTCGCTTGTTTCGCTCACATCTGGGAAATATTTTTCTTTTAGTGTATCTATCCTGTAGGCACTTTGACTTCCCAGTCCCGCAAAATAAATTAAGTTTTCTTCCTGAGTTGTGACCTCTCGTACAAATAAATTGTTTATTATATTTCACCAATGAATATGGTTACAATTTTATTCCTTTGTTTCGCAGTCAAGCATAATGACTGATTTTATGCTTTTACGGAGAAGACATCGGACTCCCAGTGGCAGGAACTACGATATTATTTTCATTGTTAACATTATTGTCATTGAATAAATATAAATGCTTGACATCGAATATACGAAAATACGTTAATTAATTTTGTTGTTGACATGTATAATGCAAAACATGACAGTTTTCCTTACTGTTTCTTTATCGTATTTGAATTGATAAACGAAGAGTTCATTCCTTTAACGTAAGGATATTCAATGACCTACTCTATAAAAATCACTTCTAGACAAATGGCTTTTTGTACTCTAATGACATTGAAAGACTGTCCATTTTTTTCCCCAAATTAAGGATCAAACAGGAAATGAAAAATCCGGTGTATCTATTCAAAAATCGGTATCAACTTTCGCCCTTAGAAGTCCTTTTTGTTGTCCGTATACCTTGAACAAAATATTGTCCTTTTGTATTTTATAACATATTCAAACTTGGGATAGTTCCAAGAATAAGGGTTCTATAATCTATTGATTTCTCTCCGCAAGTTTCAAAATACGTAGAGCGTCTACCCACACTGACAGTGTTTTGTCCTGATTCAGTTTTTCACAACGGGGTATTTTTGCAAACAGGAAATTGAATCTGGACGGAGAAAAAAAACATGAACATTTTAACGCAATCACAAGATTCGCTCGCATTCTCTGGAAAACTTTACACTTTTAGCAGTTGAGAAAGGATTAAGGATCTCATTTGAGTTATAAAAACGCAATTTTCGTCGGAAGGGTCTCCCTCTCATTTTAAATTAAATTATAATCCGCGGGTATATTTTAGGTTAATTAAGCCTTCTATCAAGAGATGTTATCTGATATAGTGCCAATTACTCTAAAGCCGTCGGTATTATTTTGTTAAATCATAACCCTGAAATGGACGCACACTTTTCTCTTTTAGTATGAACTAAACGAAGTCCTCTTGAATCGATGAAACGAGAGGGAAAAGTTTTGCTGTTTTGCATCGTCTAGTTGTGCTCTGTGAATTTACGTAAATTCAGTAAATTCTGAAATTGGCCCCAAGGGATGTAAAATCTCGTTTAGAATTTAATCAGAATCAAAATGTTTCAGTCCAATGCTTTGAAACAGTTTCAGAGCCTCAGTGTGCACATTAAAAATGTGCCAGCCATGTTATAAAACAACGATGTGTACAACAACAATGTGATAAGAATAGAGAAAAGTTTGAGATTTTTACCTCAAGCAAGAACGAATTAATTTTGATAATAAATAGAAAACTTTACATTTTTCTACTACTTATAATTAATGTAATGAGAAATATACAAATACCAATACACAAAATAAAATCCGCCAGATTGAACCTTTTGGATTATTTATGGACATCAGTTGACTTTCATGGGGAGATAGCAACCCCTCCGAAATGGGACATATGTGTACACTAACTAATTAGACAAAAGGATTTGGTACAGATGGCAAATCCGAACTATTGAAAATAATCAATAACCAAACTGGATATACTTCCAGAGATACATTGGATTCTACGTGTGTTTATATTACACTTGTGTACAATATGCTGGCATGTATAGTATTAATGAACTCCTGCGCTTTTGTTGTTCTTGTTCCAATGTTTTCTGGACATGATTGGAGGCATTGACACTGATGCTGAGTATAATAAAATCTATTCAATAAAATAATAGAAGTTATATTGGAAGTCAGTCGTAATGTTCTAGTCCTTATAGTCTTTGTGATTGGGTCAACATCAAATATCCAATATCTAACTTCTGGACCCGAAGGCTTTTTGTAACTAGGGGAATGGTGATGCACTCAATTTATTATGAGTATATTCACTTTTTCCGAAGTAATATGCTTATGCAGAAATTGTTGGATCAATGCGGGCGCTGTATTTCCGCTCTCGACAGAAAGGATATCATTCAAAACCCTTTCTAATGAATCCAGATTCCGGGAATCAAACTCAATGAAAGTGCGCGGTTATAACTTGAACCCTTCGCAACTAGGAAGTTTTACATGGATGAAAGGAAATTGATTTCTAGAATTGGATTTTATATTCGGGAATAAATGATGTCTGAAAATATGTTATTCGAAATATAAAACGAAATTTTTGGAAAAATCTGCCAGAAAAATGTGATCTGTTTTTGGAGTTATTTTTCTCCGTAAAACTTGGAATTCTTAAGTAATTGAAATATTATTTTGAAAAACAATTTTTTCTGCAGAAACTCGTTACTTACAATACTTCTTAAAATAAAGTAAACTCTCTAAGAGAGTGATCTGCATAAAAGTAATATGAAAGTGATGTTTCTCGCGAAACCGCCCCGTCCGCCCCTTCCTCAGGCTAGACCCACCACTGGAAAAATACTTAAATACGGTATATATTACATACTAATCCACATAGCCATATAGCAAGAGATCCGCTTAAGTTCATGCGTAAAAAGAACAGTTGTTGTGCTATCTTTTTTTTTTAAAAAAAGGAGAAGTTATTACTCGTGTATATCCCTGCAACTTGTTTGATATAATAAAAGGAAAAATCACGTTTCAAATTAAATTCCTTTTTGGAAGCTTACTTTCTGTCTTCAAACATAGTCATTCCACTCTTCACACACTTTGACACACTTTTAGCCAACGCCTCTGATTTTTTCAGGATTATTACTAATGCCCTTATTTACTTCAATGCTCAATGAATTGTTGAAATTTCATTGTGGCCAAATTTATTTCCCGGAGCCTTTATATTGTCTCCTTAAAAAATTCCAATTCCATTTCATTCAATTTCAGATAAGGTATCCCTCCTGTGAGCACTCTTTTGTAAAGTGGAGCATTTTTCGTTCAAAGAAGTCTCATCAATTGTATTTGTTCGAAATAAAAAATGGTATCTTCATTAATTTTCCAATATTATAATAAATTCTTTATATTTTCCAGTTCAGTTGAATTGAATAAAAACATTCTAAAGTTTCATTCAGAATTTGAATTAAGTATAATTAATTCACTCAAGTATTAATAGCAAAAAATTACGTCCTTGCAGGATTCTAAGTTGATACTGGTAAGGCACTTCTTAAGTTCTTATATCTTCTCGACTGAGTTCAATAACGGATTTCCTATTTGCGCAGCAGATTAAATGAAAAGCTATCCGTAAACATTCCTTCAGGTGAACTACGATTGCACAAGGATTAAATTTACCTTCATGATTTCAATTGGATTACTGCAAACCAAGATTTTATAGAAGGGAAATACTAACAGGAAACGACTAACTCGATTGGTAGCTGCGTCGAAAGGCGAATTGCACCGGAACTGAGTATTTCAATATAACAGCACTGCAGGATATATTTAGAAGGCAGAAGAATTGGATAAAGGCTTAGATCACACAAAGTAGAATTATTGAACAAACTTTAGTCAGTGGAAAGTTAATTTATTTTACCTAATTGATTTTCGTATATTTACAAGGACAAATAAATGTGTATACAGAAATATATAAAAACTTTATTGATTATATGGGCAGAGGCCAATTCTGAAAGAACTAAAATCGAAGAGAAAAGTAATTAAAAATTAAGAGTGTGCTGAGGTAAAAATGCAAAAAAAACTAATTGATGTTCAAGTTCTACCGTTTTCTTTTCAAGGATTCAAGGATGAATTATTCCAAGCCTCTTGTTTATTTTATTTGGAGTAAATGAAATAAAAATCCAATTGATTGCGGTTGTTTTAAACTTTAATTCTTGTTGAAGAACAACAAAGATAAGTTTCAAACTTTTCCTTCCACTTGCACTCGTGCAATTGATTTTTCCTTCGATGTAATGGAACCAAACAAAAAATATTCAAACATCTATATGAACAGACGAGGTGAAAAAATCCCATTCAAACTAAATTGCTTTTATTCGACCATATTACAAAAAATACAAAGTAAATTGAAAAGCATATTTAAACGAGTCAGCAACAGAAAAATTTTCTTTAAAGAAAGTGAATTTTAATAAATTAAAGGAGAACAAGTAGGTACCTACTGCGAAACACAAAAAACAACATGTGGCCACAAAGAAACAAAAACATTTATTGCTAATTTCGAAAACTTTGGATTTTCTGAACTCCATTTGGATTGATCCGAGTACCAACCCTTGAAAATATTTTTATGATGACTGCAAAGTTCTTTTGTTTACGTACACTAAAAAGAAAAACACTTCATAATAAGGAAGCGAAAATTAATTTAGCACTTTTGTAAACGGATCGTTGTATGTAGAATGTAGAAAGTAGAAATGATTTCTTCAAGGGTCAATCCCTGACTTATTCTCAGTAACTTTTCCCTAACGAAATTGAGGTTAAAAAAATCACTTCCACCCCAAGAGGCGTTATTGTTGCCGCTGAATCGTTGAAGGTTGTTTTCTAAGGTCGATTTTGTTTCCTTTCTTTACAGAAAAAAAACATAAATCTAAAACTTCAAAGTTTTTTTTATTATTTAATTCAATTACAGCTGTTTACACAGAATCCGCCTGTTTAAAAATTCGATCTACTAGAATAACAAATCCGATTGGAAATGTAAAAGAAAACGAATTAAGTGCACCATTGTTAAAGCAAACTTTTGCAAAAGGGTTGTAGTCAACCTTTTAAGGCATTGTAGTGGAAAAAAGGTAGCTTTCAAACGTACTATCTTGACCTTTAAAAGGGTTCAATTTTTACTTTATAGTTCTTATTTTGGTTTAGGAAACTTGGCATTGGTATTAAAGACTGAACAAAATTCAAAAGAAGCAAGTTTTGTTTTTAAACAAAATTTGATGTTATTATATGATGTAATATGAAATATTGTTAACGATAAAATGCTAATGAAACTCCACTTGACATTGTGTGTAAGAAAAGACGTACCACTCAATTTTTCCCTAATAATAAAAAGTCGATATGCGTCAACAGTCTGTTCCACTTTATACAGCAGTGCAATTTGTTAAGAAGACAGGAAAAACGCAATATGTAGGTAAATGATATTTTATGCAGAATATATTAAGTAATTTTCATTAAACCTTCAAGGTATCATTTCCATTTCTTATCATCCAACATGATTTTCTTCATTGCCTGTTGTTATTGATGTCACGAGGTTCAAAACTCGTACAAAACTTTAGTTCATTTGCATAAACAAGCATATTTTCGTAACAATTGCGGAAAAGCCAGAACATATCCACATCCCCATTTACATTAAGGTCTCCACCATATTTCAGCTACATCGTAGATCGTAGGTATGGCTCTTAGCCTCTTACTTTAATCCTTCTGACTATATGCAAAATTTGCATGCTTTAAATATCTAAATGAGGCGTAAACTGAATTTTTATTTGCTTGCATTGTTAATAGAGTTGTAGGGATATGCGATTGTTGTTTTTGTATTATTATTATTATTAGTTAGAGGGGCAACCCTCACGGTAGCCACTGCGACCAAAGGAGGTCTATTGTGCACAGCCCCTTACTAGGATAGGGTACCGTCCGTCTTCCTGCTGAAAGCAACAAGGTCACCTATAGAAGCGGATCTTATGTCCGATGGGTCCAAAAACTCTTTCAAAAAGATCCGCCTTCTCAGGCAGACTAACGCTGGGCATTCACATGGGATGTGAAGGGAAGTTTCTTCACCTTCTAAACATAGACGACAGTCGACACTCAGTTCCGTCAGACAGTCCTATTTTATGCAAATGGTACCTCAGTCCATGGACAACCCGCGCTGGCAAGCGAGTCAGCAATCTCATTGCCCTTGATTGCACAGTGTCCGGGAACCCAACAGAGAAGACTCTATTGCGCACAGCCAGACACTGGAGCACATCAAAACACTCAATGACGATTCTCGAAGAAAATCTCCATGCAGAAAGCGCTTTGAGGGCTGCTTGACTATCCGAAAAGATAGTAATAGTTGCACCCATGATTCCTTTTTCAAGAATTAGTTTGGCGCAAGTCCAGATAGCATGGATTTCTGTCTGAAAAACCGTGGGCCATTTGCCCATGGGCCATGGCAATCGAAACCTTGGTGTTTGGTCCGTAAATGCCAGCACCAGCTCCATTTTCTATCCTGAACCCATCAGTGAACCAATGAAGTCCATTGCGAACAAGACATGGGCATGATTCTGCCCATTCCGAACGTTCGGGGTTTAATACCCTAAATCTTCTCCCCAATCATGCGGTCCGGTAACAAACAAATCGATAACTGAGGAACGCTCTTTAAAATTTCCATGTGTCCACGGGTACAAATCGGTTGTTGGTTCGAGAAACTGATTCTCATTGTCAGGGCTTCAGCAACAGCAGTTTCCAAAATAGATAGATGGTTGTTCTTGTAAGTCAATTTAAAAATAACAAAGGGACATTTAAAAGTAAACTAATTTGAAATTTAAACTTGAAAACCTTTGAAACCTGAACTGTTCGTTCAGGAAGAGAAAGGCGAGGAAGTGAACTGTTTTCAAAACGAATAAAAATGTATACAAAATTTGAATTTAAAAAACGTATATTTATTTACAACATATAATTTACTTCTGATTTAACTTTTATATTTTGCTTCCTCTTGGTATATTTGCTTTTAAATATAAGAACTAGCTTGTATTTATTACTGTACGAAATTAGTAAATTTTATCTTTAATTACTCTATTTGTATTAGTCAGTAATTCAAGGCATTTTTCTTAATTCCTTCATGACGATGACGACGTTACTTGAATTTTTTTTATAATATGTGTGATCTATGTTTTTCTAGGGGCATGCTCCAAACGAAATGTATTATATGATAGACATTCTATGTTATGCTTATCCAGTATATTTCAAATACCGTAATTATAAGAAATTCATTGTTTTTTTCTCTTGTTTTCCTTACAAAAATTATGTTTGTCATTATATGAAATTCGTTTTTAAAGTTTTAGCAATAATAGGAGCTGTACAAGTTCGATTTTTTCCTTCGTGTAATTTTGAACTAAATATAAATAATAGAAAAACTACTTGTACAAAGTACAAAAATGCTTAGTTAGAAAATTAGTAAACGTTATGAACACTCTGCTTTTAAATATTTCCTAGCCGGTGCTTTAATATATTAGTACATTGTCTATTCCTAGATTGCAATTTTATACTTCTGCTGAGATTTTTGATTCCATAATATTTTTTTATAGCGACTTTTGTATTTTTTTTTTTTACTTTTACATTTGTTAAGCTCTACAATAATTTTAGTTCTTACCGTATCAAGTACAGGTTATAAAGATAGTTTAAACAGAAGGTAAACAATTTCATGTTATTTTCCAATTTCAAAACAAACAAAAAATTTCATTGAGATTTGGATTTTGTTGGTTGTAAACAAATTGAATGTTTAAAGGAGATTTTCCTAATTGTCCCATTCCATTAGATGGTCACAGAAAATGCTTTTATGTTTTATATTTCCACAGTCAAATTAGAATTTAATTTGAAAATGCTAAAGTAGTGCATTTCGTTAATTTCCTGATTGAAATTACACACTTTAGGCATTCACAGCAGGACATGAGAGATTCCATACATTTAGATAAGTTATTGAAGGTAACTATGGACCTAATTGGATTGTCCACGGTCAAAAACATTAATTAAAGCCCATATTATAATTAGAATACTGTTTTTGTTCTAACTTTTATTTGTTGAAAGAGAATTGGGGAAGAGAAGACAGCAGCAAGAGTACTTAATGTTTTTTATATTCTGCTGCACGGTAAAATTGATGAATTAATTTCGGAAAATAACACGTAGGAATTAAAAGTAGCAAACTGATTAAAAAAAATATTTGAAAAAAAAAATTGAACTACATTTAGAGAAGTCCGTATTCAATTTCAAGAAATTATCTTTATATTCTGTGTAGATATTAAGAATAATTTGTCTTATGCAAAGAAGAATTGTCCAAAATATTGATTGAAATTGATTGAATGAAAAGATTTTGAAAATTAAGATTAAGATTTCTTTATATTATACTGTAAGACTGTTAACTAATGTTATTTTTTATTTGTTAACTCATTGTTTAACTTCAATCTAATCCAAAAACAAGTTTAAGCTAAAAGAAGTTAGATTAATTAATTTACTCACTCTTCAGAATTCACGTCAAATATAAATTCGATATTTTGGTTTTCATAAAACAGACCAATTATTTCGAGAACACTAAAAACAAAATAAAATTTTTCTTTTGCCACATAATACTGTCCACTACATTTATATTAAAATAAAATGCGACATTAATAATTCAGTTTATTTTTATATTAAACCATAAAAAATAATAGTAAATGAAAAGCGCTTTGTATTAATTCATAACTAAAATTAAAAATAAATTACATAAACAACAGAAGTCGTAGAATATATAAGATATGATATCTAACTCATGAAATTTATTAAATATAAAAGAATCTTAACAGAGTTTTGGTAAATCCAAAATAATAAGAAAGAAGAAAAATTATAATAAATTGTGAAAAAAAGTTGCATTTGAAGCAGATTAAAATAATTTCTTTCTTCATGATTCCTACTTTTTGTTTTTCATTTCAAAACACGATTGTTTTTTTTTTTATTATTGTAATTAAAAAGCTAATGATCAGCTCAATTTACGTCTGTGATTTTTGTTATTGTTTACCATTATTAATTTCTTTCTTTCGTGTATGTGAATCAATTATGATTCAAAAAGATATAATTTAAGATGTTCCATTTACAAGTGGTTCCTTTTTAGTTTCGGTATTGTTAACGGTTTCTTGAGGCTTATTGCTCTTCGAACGGCGTGGCTTCGGCTGCTGTGGCTTATCGTTCTTTACAGGAACACTATTATTAACTACCTGCTCTTTGCTGTTGTGAGAAGTAAGAGATTTGTTACTGTTATCTATGGACAGCTTGCTAGAATCGGAGCTTAAATTCTTTTGTTTATTGGATCCTACACTTCCATTAGCTGAAATAAAATGAAAACATTTATTTAGCATCACATTATCCAAAAACCATTATTAAAATATTTATTTAGAGTAAAAAAGGTTCAATTAAACAACTTACTCACCTGTTTGAGTAACACTTTTCTGCCTTCGACGCCTTCTTGGATTTGTTCCTCCCTCATTGGATGAATTACTTTCTGCTGATAATTTAAAATGCAATAACAAAATCTATCCCATTCTATAGTAGCAGTTTTTATTACCTCTCTCTACACTGCTCATTTCGCGAGTTTCTTGAGACTCATCATGATTGTAGGTCTCCCTGCCATTTGATTCCGGTTTTCCTAATCGTCGCCCACCTCCACCACCGCGTCTATCATTGCGATAACCACCACCGCGTTCTTGGTAACTCCTTGGATGATCACCACGGGAGTTGTAATCTTCATCACCATCCCTACGTCCTAAAAATATATAAATGTACTTCACCATTGCACAATTTAGTTATAAAAAATTTGTATTTTTAGAGTTGACTTAATGTAATCACTGCATTTATTAATCACTTAGATGCTTCTTTGAATGATGTGCTGCGCTTTTATACATAAATATTTTGTTTTAAATTAAACAAGCGAAGTTTAAAGTTTTTTAGAAATTACAAAAATATAAAAGTGTAAAATTTTTAATGGTATTAATAACACATATTTGCAATAAAAAAGCATCACATCATATTATAAACATCACTCAGTCTAAAACCAAAATAGGACATTCCAGAGAACAGTTATTATTATTTAGGACATGGGATAAGGTTAAACGGTAAAATGTTAGAGCCCTTTTTGAAATTTGTTGAAAATCATGTCAAACAATTTTGATTCATACTAATTACCGGAAACTTATGCCAAAGTGTCCGAACAAAATGTTTGGCCCGAAAAAAATAACCAATTAAAAGTTAACCAAATTATTCAATGCAGCTACTATACTAAATGGCAATATCAAAAAAGTTATTCAATTTTATGTTTTTCTTTGTTTAATTTATAAAAGGGCGCAACATTTTGCCAACAAACACTAAATGACACGCTCTACGTTTTGATTTTTTTGAAAATATTACTTTTATTTTTATAAAAAATTCTAAAATAAATAAAATATTGTACAATCAGATTAATTAGTTTACGATCTTGTTTTCTTACTATGACACTATAACTGGGGTGTTATTTTACTGAATTATTACTACATACAATTTTCAACAAATTTCTGAACTTACACATCTTTTTTTTTTTTGTTTTTTGAACAAATTCCCACATTAATGTCTTGCGTGCACAAACTCTACAAATTGTTATTATTTATTTCGTTAAAGTATGGCTGAGTTAATAATAATGCTACGTAAAGCTCGTTTTTAGCATGGTTAGAGGGTGATTTTGCTGTTTTTAAACCGCTCATTCAGATTTTCGCATTATATAGAAAAGTCAGTAGAAATTATTGAATATTTACATTGTTAATTATCAATATTCATACATAATTCTGTAATTGTCTTTCGTTTAGAGTAAGTCTAATAAATGGTTCGCTTTCTTATTATTTCTAAGTTTTGTTTTCGACCCTACAAATCTATGAATGTTATATAAAGATTTTGTTTTGTTTATCTAATTTCTACATGAAGAAATACAGTAGAACTTTAATTTATAAAATTTGAAGTATACTTTTTAACGGAAATTTTATGATTTTAACTGACTGATTTATTGCAAAGATAATAAACAAGCTTTAACTTATTCAAAAACGAAATGTATAAATAACACACAGAAAATCATGTTAGAAGCATTTTCAAGTGTAAAAGTATTTCAAGATAAAATAATAAGAAAATATGGGAAATTAAATTTGTGGAGTCTCAAAAGTTATTTGAAATTTTATAACAAAAATTGATGAAATTGTATTAAAAAAAAAAGCATTCCTACATTTCGTGAAGTTTGATAACAATAGAATTTAATTGTTGCCGAAATTTAAGTAAGTTTACTATTGCAAAAAAATGTATTTTCAACTCTAAATAATAGCTTATTACCGATTTGGCAAACTGCATACAAGTATAAAGAAAAAAGAAGAAAATTCGAAAATTGATTGCATAAACGCAATAAGACTAAAGAATTAAAAATGAAATAAAAGTGAAGAAATAATAAAAATAAATAGTAATGTTGTCAATAGCAAATTAAATTAAAATACGAATAATATCAAAGGAATTTTAGTTGGTAATTAGTTTTGCGTTACACAAAACTGAATATGCAAAACGAATTTCATTTTACAGTTATAATTAACGAAACAATTGAAACTAAAAAGCTTTCAGCTTAACACTCTCGTAATTAATAGAACATAAAATAACATATCACAATGTAAATTTTCAGTACGAATAATTATGAATGTCAATAAAACTATAATACAGCTACAAAATAAAATTAATTTCGACGCGTATTTATTGGAAGTTTGTTTTCTCAAGCCCACAAACGGACCATGTTCAACTACGTTGTAGCTAATTATATTATATCATTAGCATTTCAAAACGCTCATGGACTGTCATCGAGTTATAAAGTAGCATCGAATAACGCGCATGATAAACAATTGGGACGTATAGTGGCATCACTTTTCTAGACAAGCAATGCCGAACATAATTATCTTACTCATTACATTGGGGGTGAGTATTTTGTTTAATACACTTGATGTCTTCAAAAGAACATTAACTTCCACACATAATTCGAATTTTACATATTCAATTTCCTAAACTGTAATGTCTTTCTTAATTTAATTGTTAAATTTGTTTCTAACGTAATGGTCGTCAGGAAATTTGTTCATGAATATCAAATCTTTCATTAAATACAACAGAAGTGGTAAATTTTGTTAAAATAATTTGCTTTAATTTTTTTTCCATTGCGCATAAGAAAACGAAAATTAATTGCAATAAAACCGTTTGCTTCTCATAATTGAATTATTATTGTACGTTTATGAAATTCTTCAATTAATTTCCTTGTTTTATTATTTTATCTTTTATAATTATTCTTTTCTTCAGATAAAATTGCTTCTTCTATTGGTGTAAATGATTGAACCCAAAAGAATGTTTAATATTTTTTGGGTGTCCGTTGAGCATGTAAATCATTTAATGAAATGATTATTCTTTAAAGCACTAGATTTGTCTTTTATGTTACACGAGATTATATCTTTAATATTTTTCGACGTGTTTGTTCCGCAGTGCTTCGTTTTATTGAGACAAAATCCGAAATCATATTCTTAATCCAAAGCCGGGTCAGTCTTTAAAAATGTTACATTTTCTTGTTGCCCCTGAGATATAGTTAAAATAATTCTTAACAAATAAGTAGACATATTTTTATTATTTTGATGATTACTTCAAAATTTAAATTGTCGTAATTTTTAGAAGTCTTTCCTACATCATTATTTATCTTCAAATTCTTGTAAATGAGAAATAAATGTACAAATTTGTTGCATGTAAGACAACTCCCACACTGAACATTTTAAATTCATTGAGAAAATTCAAATTCTTTACCGCCGTACTTTTGTTTTTACTACAACAATATATCCACCATTAAACAAAAAAAATTCAATACCATATTGTAGTTTGTAGCAGTACATCAAATTTAACACATTTCAAGAGGCAACCAAGCCAAAATAAAACATAGGGCTAACATTAATGTAAAGCTATTTCGCTGTCATAGGAACTGGGGGACGTGGAGGTCTCTTATCACTATTTGTATTAGATGTATTACCGCGATTTGGACGACCATTATTACCTCTCGACGTTCCACCGCCCCTATGATACTTTTTTTGTTGTATGTCTTGCACATTATTATATTTGCTATCATTTGCGTTGTGCATATTATTACCCTGATGATAACGTGGATTTCCGCCACCTCCACCGCCTCCTCCTCTACCTCTGCCACGACCTCGTGGGCCGCCACGACCAGATCTTACAGAATCTAGATCGCTGCTATATCCACGATCAGTTCGACGAAGTACAGGGAAGTTCTGCATAGATCCCAGTGTCGACTCTTGTATAGCACGCAATTGTTGATCTATTTCTAGTTTCTCCTGACGCAATTGTTCGACTTCCTGAAATTAAAATAGTAAAATACGAATTGAAGAAATCTGTTCTGAAGTCTTTTAATTAATTACCTTTAAATGTGCCAAATGATATTCCAATAGAACTTTGGCATTCGATATAGTTTCTACAGTCCCTATGAAAACAAATGGTACATTTCCAGGTTCCCTTGGGATATTTTGATCAGTTTCGTCGTCGCCAGCGATCTGCGGTGAAGGAGTATGTTAAAATTTAATCACATACCAATTACAAAAACTACCTTGATCCGAAACACTCCACTCTTGTCGACGATTTCCTGTATTATTCTACCATTTTTCCCAATGACTTTTCCAACGAGATCTCTAGGAACTTGAAAAAACTCCTCAGCATATTCTAACATTGATCTTGCTCGTCGGACTGCTTCATCAGATTCACCAGAAATCTTAAAAGTGCAAGTCTTTTCCTCTAATTCGATGTTTGTGACACCTTCAACGTTTCGTGCTGCTTGAATATTTGAGCCGTGAGCTCCGATAGCCAATCCCATTAGATCTTCCCGCACTTTGAATTCATCTGTAAATCTGAACAGGAAAGTTTGTTTGGAATCGCATATAACTTTATTTATTTTATGTACAAAATATTTAGATGAACGTCAATTTAGAAGTGTCTTGCAAAACGACAAAGAATACGATATACTTTTGTTTCGCTATCAGTTCGAATGTCTTCTTTGGCAACTGTGCCTTTTAATAAACATTAACATGAAGTAAGCATTTAATTTATTCTTTTTGGAATAACCTTTTAAACGCCGTCTATCATTTATCATTTTGAAAAACAACCATTAGTTCACTCGATAATATCAGTGCGTCAGCAGAATACGAAAAGTCTGGAAAAGATTTGCAATATGCGGCTTAAATGTGTTTTATAATAAATTCTTATTTTTCAATGGTTAATTTTTTCCAAGTCAGAACGTTCTTTTCGCCTCCTAAAAAACTTCAATTTTGGCGATAGATTATTTGCTGCGCACTTTCATATAGAAAACGCGAATAATTAATACTGATGCCGTTAAAATAATTTTCATCACATTAGTGAAGGTAGAAAAGCACTACGATCCTACTTTGTTGTTAGTAACCAAGAGATATTGGAAAATAACGAAATATATTTGTGTAGACCAGTTGTACTCGTCCAACAATGTTTACCACATTACTACTTTAAATGTCAACATTGGATTTTACCTTCCGTAAATTACAGTCCTTCCACCATTAAAAATGTTTCGCTGTTTAGAACTGCTGTAATACAGATTACCACAAAAGAATGTTTTTTAGATGTCTAACCGCTACAAGGGGTGCTACCGTAGTACACGGCGTCACCCAACCTGTAAAACTCACCCTTGATTATGAAGTTTCGTAGATTCCAGTTGACGTGCAGCTTCCTCAGTTCGTTTTAAAAGTATCACCTTTGAATATAGATCATAAGTAAACAATTTATTACATAACGTATGGAAGCTCTACCTTTTGAGTTAGATTACGGAAGTGCATGTCCTGAAGCATCGTAGCCCGCTTTTGTGTTAGTTCAGATTTAGAGATAACCGTAAGAACTCCTCGATCGGGAACAAAACGGCAAATACCAGCTAAGATTGATTTTTGAAATTCCTTATGCACTCCGTCCTCTTTAGCTCTAAATTAATTTTAAATTGATAACATAAACCGAAATTAATTATTTTTAATCAAAACTTACTCTTCCCTGAGTTCTTCAGGAACGACTATTTCGAATTTGAAAAATGTTTTTGATGTAATCGGCGGACTGGTGTTTTTCTGTCGTACACGTTTTAATTCTACAATCTCGGTAAACGAATTTTCAAATCCAAGGTAGCAAACGGCGAAGTTATCCTTGTCCTTCATCTTTATAATTGCTGTCCACCATCCGCATGCCTCTCGTTGGCTAGAGCGTGAGAATACTTCCACTTCCATGCCTTCTTCGAACACTGGATAGGTTTCTGGTTCTGTTGGTGGAAAACGAACCTGCGAGAATGCAAATCTCGTTTCTTCCTGGAAACTGTAATCGCATTTACAATAAATTAGTGAAATCATTGGCATCCAAATTTTAATGGATGAATTATTATTATAGGTGATACATATCATTTTGTATTAGAACATAAGTAATTTAATTCTAAGTTTTATTTAGAAAATGTTAAAGATCAACTATTTGACATCGTTACATGTGAAACTTTTAAAATTTTTTTTTGAATTCATTGTTATTGTCACAGACGTGAAAACGAGTGCAATTCATTGGCAAACTTTTCTTAAAAATTACTGAACTATACGATGCATATCTCTTCATATCGTTTAAATATAGTTGCCTAGTAAAAAGTTAAGGGAAGGTACAATAAATAATTATTCCAGTTCTGTTTTCTGGGCGCAGTAGAAGCAAGAGCACCAAAACCAACATAGCAGTGAACATTTTAATTAACTGCCACTATCATTTTATTATCTAAATACCATAAAAGTCAGTCTTTTTTCTGTTGATAGATTTTCAAAGAACTAATTGCAAAATTTGATTGGAATTTGTTAGACCTCTGGAGTGTGCGGTATCAGAATAAATATAAACATAGTTCATTGTAGCTCCGTCCTCGAAAATATGATATTAATTTGGCGATTTTTTAAATTAAAGTGAATTATAAATAAAGTTAAATATTGATAAACAATGAATTCGTATTAAAAATGCTGGGGAAGACGCTGCGATTTACAGCTGACTTCTGTAAATTGTTTGTTCCGTTATCGTCATTTAATGCGAAAAGTGATAAGCGCAGCATTTGCTGAAATAACGAGCGGGATTCTTTGTATAGCCGGAAAACATTTTCGGAATTAGTTACAGTTTTTTTTCATTTTTGTCTTGTTTTGTATCCCGTATCAAATTTCAACTCAATGCCAAAACGACTTTTTCCAAACAATTATTTTAAATCAAATAACAGAAAAAAAGTGTATGCTTACTCATCATCCAGAGCCACCATCACACCATCCTCCAAGACATCTGTGACGGTACCCTAAAAATCAAAAGAAATTAACGTAATTGAATTAATGTAATGTTCTAACAGCATTATATATTTATTAAAGCCACGCATTAAAAGCAGCTATAGCTGTAAACTTCGGGCAGACAAGACTGCACTTCGGGACTGAGTTTCTGACCCTCCGCAATAAGTCCACCGTCCCGCCGATTATCAAACAGGTAGGTATCAATATCAATCGCAATTTTACTCAATACTCTTACTTTTATTTTATATTTTGAACGAATGTTGAGGTAATTTGTTTTAACAACAGCGCTGAAGATTTCTTGTGTAGTGGAACGTTAAGAAATAAGCTTGAAACATCCAGGATCCAGTGCAAATACATTGCCTGACATCAATCCACTCTACTACAAAATCGAGGCGAGACGTTGACAGGAAATTTTTCGGATGGATGTTGGTTGAACAAGCCGACAAAAGAAATTTGCTCAGTTCACACCGGAATTTCGTGATGAAATTATGCAGAACATCTGACATTGCATTGTTGTTTTTATCCGGATATCGCTTTAACTCAAAAACTGTAATTATATGCAAACAATTTCTGCGGGCAAGGACCTCCGATTGTCCTTTTCTTATGCCGCACGCCTGCATTTCACGCCCTGTCAATAGAAGGTTATGGCGTCTGCAGAGTACTTGCAAATTTCAAGTACATCATCTTGTTGGACACTCTTACGTATATTACATGCAAAAAATTCAATACTTCATGCGGTACAAACCTTATAATACGCTCCGTTTTCGCCGCATACTTCCACCGTCAGATCGTCCATTTTGTGTTATTTTTAATCTTCTCTATATTTATAATGCAAGGAGAATTGAGCAGCAAACGACAAACAGGCGACGCTCGGCGCAATCGCTTCACTTGTCGAACAATTTTATTATAATTTATGAATAACTAAGATATTTTCTTTTATAATGTTTGAAATCGCGTGCAGGCAGACTTCAAGAAGGAAATTTTGAGTTTTTCGCACGATCGTCGCACTCACTCTCACGCACACGGTAAAAGATATAACTTTGTTTCAGCTTCACTCATACACATCTCATACAAGTTTGGCGGCCATTTTCGATGTAACAATACCGCACAACGCAATTGTGACCAACTTCGTGTGAAAATTCTTTGGAATGCACTTTTCGAAATTAATGATGGAATTTATTTATAAATGTAACTTATGTTTCAATTGATTAAACTTATTATTATTTTTCACGTTGTAATGCAAACAACCAAAGTCGACAGAACGAAAAAATTTATAGAAAACTGGTTGCTTTGTTATGTCGGTTCAATTTTCGAATTAACTAAAATTAAGGGTACACCAAGTATTAAATATTTATTTTAAGATTTTCGAAATAGAGTTGCACCAATGAATATAATTATAATTTATCTGACAATGAAATAAATGTCAAGAAAAATATTGATTTTCAAAAGAATATTAGACCATTTATGTTATTTTATTTATAAAGAAATGGTGATAAGCTTTTATCCAACAGAAATCATCAAAGTGCTTTTTGAAACTTTAAAATAAATTTCTTATATTAGCAGATATTATACTTGTTTACACATTCAATACGGAAAAGTTGTTTTTAATTTTTAGGAGCCACCAGAAGTCCAATCATTACCTCTACACGGGATCAATATATGTATTCATAAATAATCTGTACTTTTCGAACAATAGTATAACAGTCGTATATATATAACTTAATAACAAGAGAAAATGACGCGAGGAAGGGAATTGATAAAACTGCCAAAATCCATTTCTGGATTTACAGCATAATTGCGATGAAATGAATGTATAAATAATTTTCAATAAATACCAACACATAAAAGTATGCGAAAATGTGCTGATCTTCTAATTTCTTAGTTCGCGGTTCTCGTATTATTTCAAATTTCTTCAGAATTGAATGAAAATAAATAAAATTGTACAAAGTTCGAATTTTCCGCCACTACCTAATTTCACCAATTTTATTTTGCTTTTAAGTTGCTGAATGGTTCGAGTATGCGGTTCGCCACTACTATGCGAGTTATGCGCCATCTACCACATTGTCGGGGAACTATTTCTCGGACTCCTAGAACCCTCGAAAATCCAAAGAAGGGACTCGAAAAAAATAGAAGCACGCACTTTTACTAGAAATGGCAGTTTGAAATACTGTTGACAGGTTTGGGAGCCTCTCCTAGAATTTTACCAGTCACACGTCAGAGAATTACAGTTTAGCCGCTAGAGGCGCTTTCGCACAGCGTCATTTTCATAGTGATTTGAACCTGGTTTGAACCTTCGATTTGAGCGACAACTTCAGGTCAAATGTCAGAACCCTCAGAACCCTTGAGAAATCCAAAAAGGGATTTATTTTCCCCTCCCAACCGGGAAATTTCATTTAAATCAATTAAACAACGTTAATTAAGGTAAAACGTTAGGCAAATTAGGCAAACGTTAGGTCATGGCTTTGAAGTCAGGCGAACTGAAGTCGATTTTGAGTTTTTTCTCAAATATTTTTTATTCATGTTTTATTCATGAAATACGCTTGAGAATATATTATATTATCTATTTGGACCTTTTTCCGTAGTCCTTGCAAGTGATTTTATTATTTTACACCATTGTCCATTTTCTTCTTGAATCTCATCAACTGGCATTTTTCAACGTTGCGCACTTCCATAAAATAATCAGGAAGAAATGATCGGTATTTTTGAAAAACCGATTATATTCTGAGATATGTGTATTATAGGACAATAAATGCATGCATATTATATCTGACGCATTATATCTACTTATACTAAATGCTTTAATTTAGGACAAACGAATTAGATTAATTATAGGGGAAATAATAATTAAAGGAAATTAATTGTTGATAGCGAATGCACTCTATCTTTAGACGGCCTTGCTTCTAATTTTTGAATGTAGGGATGATTTCTGCAATCCCCGATTGTTGTTACTGTAATATGAGCCTGTCCTCCGACCCCACCGTTAAATTAGAACAATTTAAACTTTTAACCGACAAATCGGAAATGGCCTATGTCTTGGCACGTGGCAGAATTTCATCCATTTCCCAGGGAATTGTTCATCGAGGGGGACAGGTGCTCGCCCGCAACTCGTTAAAACATTTAATTAAATGTACGATATATGCAAAAAATCACGACATGCTAACAGATTACAAGCGCTATTTTTGCTGCGCAGACCGACCAAGCGATCGCTATTAGTTTGGTTCTGGGGGATGCTGTAAACTTGCGAATTATCAGTTCTGTTCAAACACTTAGAACGACTGCAATCGCGCCTTACGGTCGGAAGTCGAATGGGACTCCGATCTTGCACCGCACAGCCCCAATCTCAAGATCGACAGCACTTGGTGATGAGATGTGAACCGGAGGCGTGAATCGGTAGAAGAACTTCTGTGTGAAAAGTGTTTTGTTAATTTTGTTAATTGTTATACAAGGAAGCATGGCGAATTCACTCCCGATTTTGGTGTTAGCAGGTAGAGAGTTTTATTTTTTGCTGTAGATCCACAAATTTTGAAATACCTACTACATTTAAATTTGAAAAAAATCGTTATTCAACTAGAATCGAAAGAGACCGGTCGTTCGGCATCTTGCGAAAACTGCAGTGGAGTGATAAATACAAAATTTTTAAATATAAAAAATAATGTATTTATTTTTCCTAAGTGATTGTTTTCTTAAACTTTGAAATATGCATCGTGTGCATATGTATGTGTTTTGTTTTTGCAATTTGTGGGAAGTGCAAGAAATTATTTCGAGAATTTTCTTTTTCCAGAATTGAAACCTACAATTTATTATTTTTGGCAAAATTTCAATGTTGAGTTTCTGATTTTTGTTTGTTATTTATATTTTCAACTAAAATATTTATTGTGTTGATTCTACTTTGCATTTTAATTCTAATAGTAAAATCCATAAATTCATTTTCTTTTGAACCAACTTAATCTGTATACTTAATTCCTATTGTATTGGAAAATATAAAAACAACAATGTTTTGAAAATTATAATTGCAAAATAAATTTTTTGATTTTAGAAAGACAAATATTCTGCACTGATAAGAATAAAAATAGTGAACCTCTAATTTTTGCTTAAGTAAATCATTAGTAAATCATAATTCAATTTTATTATTAATATATTCTAAATAAGTGGAAAAAAAACACATGAGAACATCATCGCGAGCAGACGCTTTGGTCACACTTATGCAAATAAAACCAGTACAAAAAGTCATTTCCCAATTACCTTGACACTGACACGCACAATCGTGGTAAAAACATAACACTCATGAGTAACTAGTTACAAGTCGACATAATTTTGTTAGACACGATGCGATTTTTTTTCTAATTCAGTCAAAATCAGTTTTTGTAATGTATGTAAAAAATCCCCAAATTTTATGATTTGATCATTTGAACTGGTTTCATTTCGTCTCTCGTCTATGAGGAATTCGATCCCTGGAAAATTTGGATTTTAATCATCAATAGTAAAGTTTTTGGGAAAAACTTTTAGCTAATAATTTTGGGATTCGTTTGGTGAATCACTCTTACAAATTTTTGCATTTTGTATTAGATTCCAATGTGATTCAAGAAACCAATAGGAAAAGAGAAAAATATTGAAAAATTAAAGTTTTAAAGTTTTACTAATATAATAATCAGGAAATCGAATTTTGACTGTTTGATCTTCGCGTTTGTATTGTCCAAAGTTAGAAACAAAACAAGCGCTTGAGATCATGATGTGGATCCATGGCATGTAAGTCGAGGATTGCTCCATAGACGGCTTATCACTATCTTGGGCTAATGAGATCCTTAATGAGAGATTGTTGTTATCGGTAATTAATTGTCAAAACATATTTAGTCAAAAGCGCCAGATTGAAATGCCTTACAAGTCCCATTTTCTGGTTGGCCTTTGTTGACGGATTTGATGTCATTTAAAGTGATCTTTATTATTTTTTGTGGAGGTTTTTTGTTTCCATGTTGCGAGGGTTAAGTGATTCTAGTCAGGTGGAATCCAGACGCAAGTTGCCCTTTGTATACAATATCGTTTTCGGTTTACTTGTAAGAATTCTTGAATGTTAATGTTCACAATAATGTAATTGTGTTATTGAAAGTAATTTTAAAACATGTTCTCGTCCATCATTACACATTTACATTTTACAGTAAATAATTTTTGGTTCTTCAATCTACTCAAATGCTTCCTGAAATTTTCTTCTAAACAAAAAACTGCTCAATGAACTAATTAATTAATTTTTCACGTGTCTCTCAATTTCAACTAAAGTCAGAAGTGTGGAATGAGAATTGATTTAATCATGTTTAGGAAACCAGCGAAATCGCAAATTATTTCTCACCTGCGGATTTTCCATGTTTACGAAAAATTCTGTTTTAAAATTAATACATTTTCTGGTTTTTGTTTCAATGCGGCGGGTGAACCACAAATGGATTCAGATCGAATTGCGAGGCAGTAATGAGTTGTGGATCAGTTGCACTTATTACTTGTGTTCCTGAGTGCGTAGTAATTGCAGTTTTCCTCGTCAATTGCAATTGAGCTAGTGATTGAATGCGTTCTTGCTTCGAGTTTGTTAGATTTGATTATATGAGTATTAGCAATGAGCATATGCTTTACATATTGACCGATAGTTTGTAGTTGTTTGTTTTTATTTTTAGGATTATTCTATCCTACTTGAAACTTGTTGTTTAGCTTATTTATTTTTGAGCAATGCATACAAAATGGAACTTTATATTGAAGGAAGAAATGAAGTAAAAGTAAATTTGGCCAGATTGAGATTCCCATCCAGATTACGCTAATCTAGCAACAGTACAAGTAAAAATTAAACAATGTAACAATAAATGCTTTTTATTATTATGTGAAGATAAAAACTGAAAAAGTTCAAGTGCCGATTGAATAGTTTTTTCCAAATCGCATTAATTTTTTCAAAGCCTTAAAAACTCCATTCAATCATTCAGAATTTTTTGCTCAACTAAAATAAATTTACTTTATCAGCTCATTTATTTAACCTATTGAAGAGATTTTCCTTGAATTCTAAAGATCATCTGTTGTTAAATTAACTGTTTATAATTTAGAGGAATAAACATTTTTACGACCTGCTTTCAAGAAAAGAAAAAAAATTTGCTAAATACTTCCTACATAAAAAGGGAAATGATATTGTTGCAAAATCTCTTCCAGACAAATTTCACTTTTTAATGCTTTTGCGAGATCAGATATTCGTAGGCAATAAAATACATCTGCTTGGAAACTACTGAGATATTTCAGTTTGCATATTTTGTTGGTATTTTTGGATGTGATAAAAACAAGTGTTTTTTATGTCTTGATCGTTAGCAATTAATCGCAAAAAACATTCCGTCTGCATTCCAATTGAATTAATTTCATTCAAATATGATAATTTGAAATAATTTTTAGTTGTATTTTGAGGAATTTTACAAAAAAAAAAAAAAAAAAAAAAAAACAAAACAAATATTGTCAAAAAAAGACAATTTATGAAGGAAATTGGACTATTTTCAAAGTTATTTTACATTTTTAAAATTTGGTGATTAATATTCTTTGCAGCTCTTGCAACATTAGGAACATTATCAGGAGTACAATCAGCTGGACATTTCGTCTATCCCGATTTGGAAAAGGATGAAGGTAAGAAGTCGTCTATAAGGATCTTTGCATTATTTTGATAGTTGAGAGTCATTTTGAAATATTTTATGGACTGGACAAGTAACTTCCTTGTACACATGAGAGATACAACTTTGCCCAGTTCATGAAAAGGTCACAACATTATCTATAGTAAACAATGAAGGAAAAATAATCAGTGACACTTTCCCACCAGACCTCGACGATAGAACTGCATTTTGTCAACACGCAAAAACTCAGCTGATGCTATCGCGTTATCAGCATTTTAATTATAATTTACTCAAATATAATGTGATTCTTGTTTACCGCCGACAGAACATTTTCCAATTACTGCAACAATTTGAGGAATAAGAATGAGCTTTTATCCAATTTACGCCATGAATGGTGCAATTTGCTGAAGTCCATTTGCTGTAGAAAACGAAAATTGAAAATTTCTTACAATATAAAAAATTACTTCCTTTAGAAAATGTTCATTTTTACAAGGACATTCATCTATAATGTCGATGACTGTCAAAAAAATTTGCATGGTTTTACCGTTATAGCATCAAGCGGTGTACAATAATTTCAAAATTTCACACTGATTTTGAAAGCTCTAAAATTATGTCATAATTATCTCCGCTTGTAAATATTACTTCAAAAAATCTATAAAACAGAGAGCGTTAAAATTCACTGAAGTCATTTGAAAACCGTTTTGTGTAATTACTTGCTGCTAATTTTATGAACTTTAAGAACTAATCTTGATTTGGTTGTTCCGATGCGGTTGCTTCTTGTAATTTCATTATGTATTCACGCGAACTAGACTGTGGCGCTTGATATTTTAAGCCAGACTATTAATAATAATAAATACAGACTGAAGTGCAATTGATGCAGCTGCGTCAGATTTGACTGAAAGGTATTTCGCATGGACAAAATGTTGTTTCGATAATTAACTGTTAAATTGTTAAATTGAATCATTTTTATTTACAGCTTTTCCAGACTGGGGAGCACAATGCACAAAGGGAAAACTGCAAAGTCCAATTGATTTAGAACCAACAAAAGCATTTAAAGGAATTTTTAAGAACTACGTTTTTCAGAATTACGATACTCCATTAATTAATCCTCGAATAGAAAATAATGGACATACATGTAATTGTTTTTCCAAGTACTAATGAAAAATAAATTTAATTCGAATTTTCCGACCAGTTTCCGTTAAGTTTGATGAACCAAAACCAACTCTCTCGGGCGGGGGCTTAAAGGGGGAGTATATCCTACAGGAAGCACATTTTCACTGGTCCTCGGAGCACACGATCGACGACAGACGGTAATTATTGTTGGGTACAGAGACCACTTGCACGTATCCGAGCACGACAATTTTTCTCTTCAAGATAAAAAGCTCTGAATTCGTTGCGGATGCGATATCTAGATTCTAGATAGCTTAATTCAACTCAACAGCGGGACAATAGAGAGCGTGGTGGTCCGACGTGACCACTTTGACCGTATCTAGTTCAGTGTTTTGGTATCGACCTCAGCACCTTACTTACCAGGTCATCATTTTAACAAGATACACATCCTCATTTGTGGTCCAGAAGCCAATGGTCAGCATTTGTACCATTCCGTGGCGCGAGTCTATTTTTGTCTTGATAATGAATCGCGATAGCCATTGTAGCCAGATTTGCGACGGTGTTTGATGAATTGATTTCTAAACAGTCTGATTAGATCTGTTCACTTTCTAAAAATAATTTACACCTTTCTTGTTGGATATCACAAGTGAAGTAATGCCAAAATAAGGCAGGTTGTGATAATTGGATCATTTAAGTTATGAGATGCGCTAATCCAAGAGCCAACAAGCATAATCTATTTTAAAAACTTTTTGATTACTTTCTTTACTTAAAATTTAGTGTGAAATATTTTTGTTCTTGACGTGCTATTGACAAATCTGTTTAAATTCAGCTGTGCGTTTCTTTCTTTTTATTATAAAGGCAATGCGTGTTTTTGTTCGTTATTGCACATTTTCTGACCGCAGTAAAAAAGATTCCACGGTAAAGTTTGAACTGCACTAAATAAAATCATACAAACATAATTATACGGCAAATACAAAATTAATTTTAAACTTTTAGCGGCATTCCAATAAAGAACGGTAATCGAGGAAGACGATGATATAATAAACAAATGGAATTCGTGGCAATTGTTGATAATTGGATTGTCTCATTTAAATATGTGCTTACGAAGCAATGGGGAGATACCGATAACTGTGGCAAATTAAATATTGCATTTTTTCGGATAGATTTGAGGTCGCTGATCACGGGAAAAATAATTAAAAAAATCCCTGATGGACCGTTTACGAGTTATCCTTCGAAAAAGATTCAATTCATTTGGCTCCCAAAATCCTTCGGAAACTAGTTAATTTACACTTTAATTTACACTTATTTATTGCTTGAAAGACCTAAAACCAATGTAGAGTTCTTCTTTCACAATAAAAGCACTTTTTCTATATTAATTTGCGTAAAAATTACGCATTTTCACTAAAACTCGCACCACGAACAGTTTCAAAACAAACTTTGTTCAACTGTCAAATCGGTTCATTCGGTTTTGTTCTTTCCACGCACTTTTACTTAAAATTGGAGTTTTCATTCATATAATAATGTGAATGCGTGCTTGTCTTATAAATAATATGAATACAATAGCTGTACATTGTTATTAGGTCCTTAAAGTGATAAATAAGTGTAAATAAACCAGTTTCCGAAAGATTTTGGGAGCCACATGAACTGAATCTTTTTCGAAGGATATCTCCTGAATGGTCCACCTGGGATTTTTTTAATTATTTTTCCCGTGATCAGCGACCCAAAATCCTTCGGAAAATTTCAAAAATGTAATTTGCCACAGTTATCGGTATCGTGCCGAAGCAATTTCTTTGTCATTTTGTAAATTGACCTATTATTTATAAAGACACCGGAAGATTTGCAAATTTGTTTTTGTTCAGAGATTACGTAGATGGATGTCCATTTAGTTGTGAATATATTTAATAAATTTAATGTACACATATAACAAACATAAATATTTCATTCTTTTTCTAGATATCCTCTTGAAGTGCATTTTGTGCACATAAACAGCCGTTACAACATAACAGAGGCTGGAAAGTATTCTAACGGTATTGCTGTGATAGGCATTTTGTTCCACATTGACACAACTCCCAACGAGGAATTAGACAAACTCCTTACATCTTATAGCGGCATAACAGCGTCTGACCAAATCGGACATCCGGTTAACATTAAAGAAAAACTGCTTCTAAAAAACTGGCTGCCAAGTGAGGTCAACAGCCATTACTTCTTTTACAAGGGCTCCTTGACCACTCCTCCTTGTAGTGAGGCCGTCACTTGGACAGTTTACCAAGAATCTCAACCGATTGGAATGGATCAGGTATAGATATTGAAAACTGTAAACCACTCATTTAATATTACGATAATTGTTTTTTTTTAGCTGGAAGAGCTTAAAAAGCTGCAAACTGAAAGTGGAGAAAATATCAACAACAATTACAGATTCACTCAGAAGAAAGGAACTCGTCCAGTGATATTTGTGATGAGTTCTCATCATAAGCCTCGAACAAGCGGCGCGGAATCCTTAATAGTTCCTTCCATCACCTGGCATTTGATTTCCATTGCAACTTTAGCCACTGTCCTAATTAAGGAATTAGTTTAAGAAAGGAGAATCTATTTTAAGAGTTGTTAGAACCGCATTAATTTTTTTACTCAAACGTAGTTAAGTTTCATAAAAACTTCAATATCTTTTGCAAAAGTTGTAAAATTAAACCAAATATAAATTATTAATGTTATAATACTTATTTTTAAGAATGTTATGATGCATTTATGGTACTTTCTAAAGGAACAATTCTAACCGTAGTGAACTATTTGTTTTATGTTGTAATATGTTGTGATTTAACTTTTAATGAATCTCTTTTAGCAACAGATAACAACGACCTAAAATATCAGCTCTCTATTGATAACCAAAGACGCTTTCGACATCCAATTTAATTATAAATTGTAGTGTTGAAAATGTTATTTATGTTTTAAAATTTAAATTTTAATACTTTCTCTTACGTAGATATGTAACTCATGAGATTGCGTTATTTATTTATTGTATTTCTATTTTGTAGCTTTTTGTTTATTCTGTAGATTAATATAATTAATTAAAATATCAATGTTGTGATATGAATAGAAAGCAAATAAGAAAACTAAAAATATTTATTGTTTCCAACAAATATGTGCATTTGGGTGTTATAAAATATTTTTTGAAAATTATTAGTTTTACTACTTATTTTTGAGTATAAAGTTAAGAGGTCACAGTTCGCTAAACTAATAGTGCAAAAAAGGAACCACAAAATGTTGACATAGAAGTGTAAATGATGGCCTTTCTACAATAAAACTTACTACACCATTTTCACACTTCCAAATGGATATGAAATCAGTAAAAATTCACCTCCCACGTAGAAATTTGGTGAACGAAGTGAAAGCAATCATTTCACTTTCGGACAGTGTCTGCCAAACTAGTTTCAAGTTGAAGGTGAGTGAGAAATGGTCCATGATCGAGATTCGAGAACAACTCAATCAATGGCGTCTGAAAGAGATCCGCCACATTCAGAACCTTGTCTTGTCTGACGGAGCAATTTGTCGACGAGATGCCGGACTCAAAATAAATCAGTTTGTAAACTCATTTACATATGTGATAAAACTGTTTTTTTTACTGCCGCCAGGAATCACGTGAGCTGACTCAGGTTCACGTTTGTTATTCCTTTATAATTATTTATTATTATGCTTAAAAAATATTTCAAGTTTTGCTCTGCGGCGGTCCAATCCAATATACACTACAAATGCCTGTTGTATTTAGTTGTTGTCTTGTTTTATGCATTTGGTCATGAATTTGACAATAATTAATTGATGGTTATTTTATTAAAAATATACAAACTTCTCATATTTTGAAGTTAGAAGAATCATAAGTATTATAAACTGGCAATTAATTCGAATGATGTAAGAATTAATTCATAGATGCAATTTGATATTATTAATCGAGGAACATCGACGTAAATAACAATCCATAACTTCTGGAAAAGTTTTTATAACTTAGTCAATAAAATTTCACGAATGAAAAACGAAAAACCATATTACGTTTACAACTAAATCATTCCCGTTATAGTTTTCCCTAATTCGCAATACATATTAATCTTCCAAATATTGGGAAAAAAGCCATTTTAGGTATTTTTCAAACCGAACATGTTAAACCTGCTAGCCAAACAACTTCATTTCCATCCTATTTTCTAATTGGTATTTAACTGTTTTCTGCATGTTTGGTTTTGTGGCGGGACCTGAACGTCATTTCCTATTTTAATTTACAATATTTTTAATTTGAATATCCAGAAATCACCTCTCAACGAGCATGTTTTTGATATTAGTTCGTCATTTCATAGAAGTTTAAACTTGCGTCATCCCCATAACATGTCTTTACTGCATGTTGAAATGGGGTTAATGAACACATTGTCATGCAAAATAATGAACATTTTCCACTTGGCAGTGTCCCAATATACAATATTTTAAACTTAATCGCTTTAATGAATTCTTGCTCTTCTTGTGTAATTACATAGGTACTTGAAAATTAACGAATGTTTATTTTATTGTTTTCAAATTGTCTTTACGCTAGAAAATCTGGTTGTTGAAATGTTTTTCAGATTAATATTAAAAATTGAAACAAACGTGGATGTACAAATGATTTTATTTAACAATATTTCTTACTTCTTATCAATTACATTTCTGATTCTTATCAAATACTTCACGATGGAATGCAGCGATGTGTCCAACTTGTAACAAAAGGTAAATAAATCACCCTCTTAATCAGTGGCCGACATAATGTGGGTGAAAGTGCCATCAATTTCTATTACTGGATTTATAAAGTTCATTAGAAAGGGAAAGTGTTTAAGAGGAATTGATGAGCAATCGTATGGGTGGATGGGACACTTTGGGTATCAACTAATGTCTTTTTAAAATTTTCTAACAAAATCAAAAATTTATAATATGTTATATTTGAATATATTTAGTATTGTTCAACGCGCTTAAAGTTCGCAAATTCGCACTATGTTTTACAAAGAAGTATCGGTTACATGAACTGTGCTTGAAATGTTCCATCACTCGTTCCTTTAATGGCCACTGTTGTTTACAAAATACAATTCATTATGTTTCTGTAATTGATTGAATGACTTTTATATATCGTAAAATACTTTGATAGGTTGTTGTTAGTGGGATGTTGATGTTCCGGGTGTCTTTTTTTTGTTGTTTATATATAAATTCGGGTCTTCACAAAAAACTTCACAGTTTAGAAAAATCCGTGAAGTAAAAAACTCAAGCAAAATGCGGATGCTAATAGTAAATTGTTCAAATATTATTGAAAGTGTGATATACTGATAGTTTTGTTTGATTAGATTTTATGTCTCGGTTCAATTGTCCAACGATGTTCAGCGGGTTTCATGTACTTACAACCGAAGGATTATTACTCAGGACAGCGTAACTCAGCGATTAAAAAAGGAGGTGGCTATTTTGGATCACTTTCAACAGGACAACATGACTTTCGACGCGGTCATACGGATTACGGTACAGATTTCTCATCAACGTCATCATTTTCCTCATCCTCGTCTTCTTCATCTTCGTTGTTTAATAGTAACAACAATATGAACAGAGTAGAACCGTTAGTTACCAAACACTTCTACTTTCACTCCGCACCTGAAGAACGAGAAGATGTGATGCCAAAGCGAATCGTCCTTGGAACTCCACGAATTAATTATAGAGTTATATTTATAAAGGCTCCGTCCAGTGGAGCCAGAGCCAATAGAATCACAATTGTTCCACCTCAAAATGAGGATAAAACTGTTATCTACGTACTCAGTAAAAAAGCCGAAATCTCCGATATCCAAACAGACATCCAACCTGTTGTAGTTAAACCAACCAAACCGGAAGTGTTCTTCATCAAGTATAAAACTTCGGAAGAGGCTGCTTACGCCCAGAAACAAATTCAAGGTATAAAAAAAAAATTTTATGTTAATTATAACCCAAATTATATCCCCAAATTATAGCTCAATATGATGCGCTGGGTGGAACAAGTCACGTTTCCGATGAAGGTATTGCTCCAGTAACGTCTGTTGATGGGATTCAGGAGATGATCAGACCAACTTCATTGGGAGACTCTATCAGAACATCTTTTGCAGGATCACTGGAGGAATCAGTTTCCGACATCTACAGAGGAAGCAAAGGGGTCGGCTCCAGGCAATTTGCTTCAGGATACTTACCACCTCAATAAATACGGATTTAGTTTATTACGAATAATCTAAACTGGTGAATTAATTACACATTCTTTTGTAAAGTCATAAAAATATTTTCAATGGTATCATCCATCATTCGTCTCTGAATAAATTTTTAGTTAATCTCATTTATTTTTTTTGTATTTCTGTTTTTTCCACGATGATCTAATTTTAGGAAGTGATCAATGCAGACATTAAAAAGGGCCAAGGCATTATACTTTGATTGCTTAAATTTCTGGATAAATTCATCAATAAAACAATTAATAATATGTGTTCGACAAAACCTTGACTATTGCATTATGTTAAACATATATTTGAATTGAATTTCGATAATTTCCATTTATTTAAACTATTTTCGTAAGCGACGACGCAGTCTACCTTAATTGGAGCAATCGATCAAGCGAAAATAAAGATACAGTTTGGAAATAATTCAAAAAATTATGGACATATGTATGGGAAATATTGAAGTGTTATTGGTTTCAATAAATAGTCAATCATTTATTGTGCAAATTAGTGTATCTACTGAATCTACTATTAATTTTATTTGATATTCTTTTCTGGGAGCTTTGACATCCATACCTGCGTAAAATCGAAGGTGAGAAGAGCATCATTAGAGGCTTTTGTGCACACCTTTGTGAACTTATGCAGAAGCTACTTGAGTGCCATGTTGACCATTAAACATAAGCCTTCGCAATTGAAGGTGTGTCCAAACGTCGATTCGATATATAAGATGTTATAATACTTCAGCACGGCACAGTAAACGTAGAGAACCCGCGGAGTACAGAAAATCACGAAATGGATAAGTTTCTGGTAAGGAGAAAATAGGATTAAATTCATCAGTATTTAACATTGCATTAGTTCCTTTGCACAATCATCGGCGTGTCCGCTGCACCGCAAGGATACAACTACCATTATCCAACAAATGCCGTCACAAATGGAGTGCTGCAGGAAAGACACTCGGCCACCTCATTTACGCCATCCTTTGCCCCAGCTTTCAACAGCGGTATTCAGCAACAGTCCACAGGAATAACCAACGGTATTGGAGGTTTCGGACAAATGAATCAAGTGACGACACAAACTTCGGGATTAACGAACCATTTCAGTAGTCAAACGCACGCCAAGGTCCCAATTGTTTCCAAGTATTTTTACTTGCATTCAGCACCTGAGGAATCCGACGAGGAAGTGAATAAAGTGATCGATGTTGGTCAACCTCGCGTTACATACAAAATCGTGTTCATCAAAGCACCAGCTCCTTCGGCAAAGGCGGCTCATGTCGCCATATCACAGGCTCAAGCAGAGGAGAAAACCGTTATTTATGTGCTTAGCCAGAAGCAAGACTTTACTGATATTCAAACTGCTGTCCAGGATACACCAACGAATACAAACAAGCCGGAAGTGTTCTTCATCAAGTACAAAACGGCAGAAGAAGCTCTTCATGCTCAAAAACAAATTCAAGGTCAGTTAAATTAATTGAAATAAGATAATCGTTAATGACGCTTATAAATTTAGCACAATATGACTCTTTGGGTGGAGAAACGAAATTCTCTGATGAAGGAATCGCACCCATATCTTCTGTGATTGGTTCTCTGGGTGAAAATCAGAGTAATCACATTGGTCCAGCAGGTTCTTCAGTCTCCAGCGTTGTCAGTAGTGGTCCTGGCAACAGTATCACCACGGGAATATCTTCTAGCATAACCACAGGAAATAACAATGGACTTGTCGGTGGAATTAGCACCAGTTATCTGCCTCCCAACAAGTAAAAAACTGGTGAAGGTTTGCTTAAGAAGCCCTTCTACAATATACAATATACATATAATAGTAACAATTAAAACAGTCTTCAATCTAGTTCGTGTCATTCTTCAATTATTATTTATTACCATATAAAAGAGGACCCTGCAAACTGCAGCTTCGGGCTTTTGAAAAAAATCTATTTATGCATTAAATATTTCCTTTAATGTAAGCAATGTTTTAGATTTCTATTTATCATCACATATTTATGGGTTGAACCTAAAAACCATTAAATATATGAGGAAGTATTTATTGCGAAACAAACATTCCTCATTTTCTAAGATAATCTATTACAGAGTGCTTTTTTTCTTCTAAGATTAGGTAACAAAATATCAACCATAACTAAATAATATCTTATTGAAGAGACATACGCAAACTTTTGTTGTGTGGAAATCAATCAAAAAGATGATACTTGTTTTCCGAAATCACTCATTTAAGTCACCGGAGAAAGGGGAGCTTTTTAAGCACATTATTGCAAATAATCAATTTGTGAGGAAATTCAAATATTTCTTGTAGCATACATACTCAAAAATTCTAACAGAAAAAAAAATTGTATTTTCAGAAAATTAAAAAAAAAGTGTTTGCACAAACACCGCCGTAAAAGACATGATTTTTCAAATCACTCATTAGCATTTTACTTTTATTGGAGATTGAATAATAAGTATATTTCTAAATTCTAAGTGTCCTTATTTTTAAAATTGATAGAAACCATTTACACTACGATAAACATAATTCATTTGAGGAAGCAATTTGAAAGGGTTAAGATAAAACAGAATTACCATATATTTTGTGGCAAAAGGACGGGATCCAGATGTTAGACGATCTTGCAGCAACTTAAGTCCTGCAAGATCAGTATTGAAAATCATCCGGAGACCGGAGGAGTGCGGTTGTATTTCGCGGTGTTCTAACATTTAAAGCATCACTATAGTGATATTTCAAAGCACCAAAGCATGATATAAGGAAGCTATCAAAAACCACAGTAGCTCAGTCTTCCTTAAGTTGTGGAAGGTCAGGAAGAATCCAGTTGAGCCTTGAGGGACAACTTAACATACTCGTCACTTATGTCATGCCAATGAGAGTATAAATTAGTCCTCGCAGGTAACTAAGGATCTGATCCTACTTTCAGGAATGCATTTGAAACTATATAAAACACTTGTAATTTTAGCCGTTTACACAAAAACTTTATTGTTATATCCAATAAGTTGTTTCGTTCACGTTTGGTTTACATTTTTATGTAATTTCGTACAGAAGGAAATTTATTTGTGATGTGAAGGCAAATACTTGTCACTTGGTGCAATGACTTGAAGGATTCCGGAAGAACTTCCAAGATCGGTGTAGTCTCCTCCTGACCCGATGTTAGTGCTGTGCGTAGAGTGGGTGGTGACAGAGCCGCCGGCTCCAATCACTGAGCTTATTGGAGCGACTCCTTCGTCCGATACATGACTAGTGCCGCCGAGGTGATCATATTGAGCTGAAAGTAATTTTGTTTAGGAACATCTTTGGTCTAACTCCTGACATTGTACAAATCACCTTGGATTTGACGTTGAGCCGCGACAGCCTCCTCGTGAGTTTTGTACTTAATGAAGAAGACCTCAGGTTTGACTGAAACGGTTGGTGTAGCGCGGACGTCGGTCTCAATGTGCGCAACGTCAGGTTTCTTGGCCAATACATAAATGACGGTTTTGTCTTCATTTCCTGGTTGGACCACAGACAGATGAACCCTTCCGGCGTTGTTTCCTGGAGCCTTAATGAACACAACCTTGTAGTTCTTCCGAGATGGTCCAAGGTTTATAACTTTATGGATGGGTTCACTATCAAACTCTTCAGGAGCACTGTGAATATAGAATTCCTTTGTGATTATCGGAGCATGATGATGGGAGTGCTGATAATAATCTCTTCCAACTCCAGTTACGCCAGTGGTTCCAGTTACTCCGGTTATCGCAGTGTAATCGTATCCACTGCCTGAGGGAACATGTCCTGGCAGTATTCCGGCACTCGCACCTCCAATCAAACAAACAGCCTTGAGAGAAAATTATCCAAATTAACAATAAGTATTTTCAGAACCAACTAAGTTCATGTACCAAAATAGTCCACATATCAATCCCTGATATTGATCCAACGAGTTTGCACAAAAAACTATGCATTTCTCGACCATGATATTATCTTTTATACTAAAAAAATTCCCTGAAATATCTAAGATGCACCTACTTCACATTTCCAAAATAATATATTGCCAAATTTTCGTTATTCCTTGTACTTTTATTTTGCAAAATTATACTAGAGTGTCAAACCGTGCATCGGAATAAATTTTGTGATATTTTGATGTGAAGAAATGAACAAAATGACATCTAGTAAACGCCTTCAATTTAGATATCTATCTTGATTTTTTCATTTTTCTGCTTGTTTAAATGATCTGACTTTATTATGGTAATAAAAATCAATCTAAAATCAACTTCGTGTAGGGGACACCCGCTTTTACTTATTTGGTGGATCACAATTTCACTAAACGAACGATGAGACGAAATTTCGAAATTGCGGAATTATGAGACTGCAGCAAAAATTTTTATCACGAATTTATCAAAAAAAAACCCATCGTGTTTGGGTGCATTCGTTAGATATATCTTAGTTTTTTGTGTCAGCAGTGACACAATTCGATGAAAAATGTGATTGAATCTTTCCCATATAAAACAAAAAACACAATTTAAATTAGTTTGAACTTTATGTGATTTTCAATGGCGATGCTTTTTACCTTAGAAGGCGCACCTCTTTATATTATGCTTTTGTCATTCACTTTATTTATGAGAGGTTAAATGACCTCGGTCTCTGTTCGATTGCTGGACCTCAAAAATTTCATCGCATCTTAGAAGTTATTTGGGATTGGAAGAGTAAAGACGAAATCGTGGTAAAAGTACACTGGTGCACAGTTTGTTCGCAGAACTAGTGAAATTTGAAATGAGTATTGTAAAACGAGAAACCAAAAGCAGTAAAAATGGAGGCCAAATTCGTATTTCTAAAAAAAATTGAATATCCGTGAAATGAACATTTTTAGTAAAATAAGAAAGAAACAGTAAGAAAAATAATTAAAATTCAAGCAAATGAAAGTTTTGTGCTTTCATATAATAAAAGGATATGCAATAAACGTGTAGGTACCTAATGTACCAGTTAAATTTTCAATCAATTAATACATTTACGGTAATAAAAACTAAACTGCAAAACATTATTCATGAAATCTTGACAGCCAATGATAAAATAAAAATAAATTCAGTGCCATAAAATTTTTTCGATTAAATACATATGTGTAATTGCAACTTAGGTGAGAAAAATATGTAAGGCTTACTCCAGATGCTAATTTATAGATACACCATAACCATTGTTTATATGCAAAATACATAATGAAAAAATAGCTTAATCCTCATTAAAAATACTGTTTTTTCATGAGACCTTTTTTACGATCGTGTCAAATTCACAACAAATTATGTTACAAAAAAGTTTGTTTTCGCTGCATAGATAACATCAATTTTTGATATCAAAAAGTACGGAGGAAAAAATCGTAAAATATTTCTTCATACACAAATCTGAAAATAAAATTATCGTTCCATTTAAAATATTGAAATTAATTAATTTAGTATGAGTATGTGACCAGCGGGAATGCGGTTTTGGCAGGGAGTATCGTTCATGGACGCGTTATGATGAATAACCCAATCAGATTTTTAGTTTTTGGAAAACTTTCCAATCGCTGATTGATGTCGCATTTGTTACATAATTGTTCTGTGAATGTGGAGGCAGTCTTTTCAGATTGTGCAGCCCACCACGTAAACGTATCAAATGTTTTTTTTACCACTTCCTTAAACTTGTTATGTACCGGTGTCTTCCGTTTACTATAAAAGATATAACCGTGTAAAATAACTGTAGTCTTTGATTTTAGTTCGTAAAGTTAACACAATGCAGTTTAGACTCGCAATCTTGGTAAACACTCTTTAATTTAGTGTGTTACTTGCTCGGAAATAATAATCTGTTTCAACTTGCAGGTTATTAGTTATATAGCATCTTCTTTTGCTCTCCCACAAGGATACAGTTATGAGAGTCCAAAAGAAGATTATAACCCAGACCAAGGATATAACTATGATCCACCGAAGGATAGCTATCTTCCACCAAAGGATGGCTACCTTCCTCCACAAGGTTCCAGCAGTGGAAATCGTCCTGAATTTCAAGACGATCTAAGACCAACAAATGAAGTCACAAAGGACATATTTGTGCATGTTGCACCCGACGCTTCTGAACAACATCCTTCGGCAAATCATGGCTACTTGCCACGTCGGAAGCATTATCGTATCGTATTCATAAAGGCTCCGTCCCACCCCCAAAAACCACCTCCAACACCGCCCCCAACAGAGGAGAAGACTATCATTTACGTTCTATCCAAAAAACCAGATCCTGAAGACCTTCAATCCTTGCTGCAACAAGCACCAGTTAAGGTCAACAAACCGGAAGTGTTCTTCATTAAGTACAAGACCAAGGAAGAAGCAGCTTTTGCACAGCAAGAAATTCAAAGTAATTACCAATATTTAAAACCAATTGATTGTATTTTGTATAATGTCGTTATTTTTTGCAGAACAATACGACAGTTTGGGTGGAACAACCCACGTGTCCGACGAAGGAACCTCTCCAGTGATAAACGCATTCGGAGGAAGTCAGTCGTCGTCCGTCAGCAGTTTCCCTTCCGGAAACGGCTTGGCTCCAAGTTCAAATTTCTTTAAGCCGAGTAATTCCTTAAGTAACAAATATTTACCGCTGTAAGAAGCACTCATTTCTTATTTAGTGTACTTAGTTGACTTGTTTACTTCTACTTTTAAATCATTCCACTTCAAATTTTTACTACATTTCTTTGTGCACATTTAGAAATAGTAATTCATTGCCATAATGCAGAAGACCAAATGGATTTAGTTTAAGTGTATGAATTTTCCTGATAATTGTTCAACGTTTTCAGCCACATTTTTAAGTTTTTATAAAACTGCTCTACCCGATAAGGTTCATATGTTCATGTCATAATTAAGACAATTTTAGAAAATATATGCTCTTATTTTCCAAATACATATATTATTTTATTGCAAGGCATTTTCAGCAAGGCTGTTTTTAATTACTATTAGTATTCTTCTTTTAGCAGTGATTCTTATGAAATTGTTCCCATCCCCATTTTTGTATAAATAACAAACTATTAAATTATAGTTTAATATTTCAAATAAGAAAAAACAAATATTGACAGATCCTAAGTAAATATAATTTAATAGAAATAACGGTTTTGCTATAAATCTGTACAACCAGGTTTTTTGATTATTTTTAAAAACCACAAAAGACGACCAAACTGAGAATGGGAAAACACCAAAGGCGTTGTAGAAAGTGATTTTAAGGCGTCTAGAATAAAAACAACTATTTTTTTTGTTTCTTTTGAAGAAAAATGACAGTAAAATGTCATCATAGAAAAGAAATTTAGTATCCGAAATCGCTTAATATTGCTTTTGAGGTAGACGAAACAAAACGAAATAACAAACCCATTCAAAGACGACTATTCACAATGGCTTAATTATTAATTTCAGTGAAGATGGCGCAATCGGCAGCCATTTTTCAATATGCATAATGTATATGTATCTGTGTCTTAACTTTGCGCGTTTTTACATTTAACATGAAATACTCTTTTGGTAATTAATATGCACCATCAAACTGTGGGTTTCCTAAATTATTGGTACACATTTGCCCTGAAAATGAAAATCCCTAGCCTAGGCTTTCTTTATCACTCAAATTGCTGGATAAAAATCTATTTCTGTTTGGAGACATCAGCCGATTACATAAGCTCTTATGTGATGATATGAATTTCTATTTTTGATATTATGTAGCTAATCGGTTGTCGGAGAGGTAAGCATCTTAGCAAAGCTGCAAAGCGTCATTTGCATATGTAACGGTCTGATTTTAAACGGTGGCTTCTTTTCCAACTGAATGCAGTAAATTAAGCGGACTTTATGGACACGGGAAATGTTTTAACAACAATAGAAGAGTTGAAGATGTTCTTTTTTGGCGAAATCGGATGTATATTGTATATTTAGAGAAATGATGTTCATCCGGAAGTTATTGAAGGTGTGGTTGTGATAAACGTTTTCACTTAATCAAATAGTAACACATAATCAAGTTGGAATACTAATTTGATGAAACACAGAAATGTAAATATTTTATATTATAGTTATTATTGTTCTTATTTATTGTTAAATATTAGATAAAGGCAGCCCAATAAAATTTTATGCAAACCGATCTATTTAACAACCATATTTGCAGTGAGTATTTTCATATTTAGGGAAATGTTGTATATTTTATTAGCAAAAAGAAAATAAGGAGACAATAATAAAAATGCATATTATATAGAAAACGTACAAATACTCCTCAGTAATTTTAAAATGTGAAATGTTCAACCGATTTCTTTGCAAAAGCAGACGATCAAGGTTTTTGTTGATATACAATATATTAAATAATATTTCCACGTGTCGCGATCTCATGTAAGCAAAAATTTGCATCATTGTAAAATTTTGGAAACCGAGAGATCAGCAAACTCTGCTGTTGTCTCTTCCCCATTCTAAATAGCATGCGAAATGAAATCGGGGCTCCAGGGGAAGCAGACATTAGTAAAGATGACATAATGGAAGTATAACCGTTTTTTTAGGACGCATTTGAATTTTCCCGCCGCAGCTGCGGGATTCACAAACATGGAACGCTGCATGGTGGCGCATTGTTAAGTTATATAACTCCTAATTCCGATGACCAAATCTGTGAATATTGAATGATAAAATAAATTATGTTAAGATATAAAAAGCTCGAAAGCGTGTTGCTTTGGTCAGTATTCCTCGTGCGTTGAAAGTGAGCTGATGAACAAAATGCACGGCTTTTTGGTAATGATTATCACAGAATTTTGTTACATCCTGAAAATTATTAAAACCCTTATTCAACTTCAGGTTTTCTCGATTGTTGTAGCAGCAGCCGCAGCGGCTCCTCAAGGATATTCATATAATAATCAAAATTATAGAGGATATCTGCCACCCGCACCTCCACCAGAAGTAATTACCAAAAATATATATGTACATTCAGCCCCCGAGGAAGATGACAGTGGACCGGAAGAGACTGTTACACTGGGACCAACACATAAACACTATAGAGTGATTTTCATAAAGGCACCAGTGAATGCAGCGAAGAAATTAAACGTTATTCCACCGCAAAATGAAGAGAAAACTCTCATTTACGTACTCAGCAAGAAAACTGACGAATCGGATGTTCAGATCAATGCCCAAGTGCAACCGACTGAGCCGAGCAAACCGGAAGTCTTCTTCATTAAATACAAGACACAAGAAGAAGCCCTCCACGCGCAACACCAAATCCAAGGTACAAAATACAACGTTCAAAAATAATTCCTTATGTTTAAAAACTTTTAATTCCTCAGCTCAATACGATGCTCTGGGAGGAACAACACAAGTGTCCGACGAAGGCATTGCTCCAGTGCAGTCAGTGATTGGATCCTTAGGAACCAAGGAGAGCAACTCTTCGCCATCCTTGACTCACGGAATATTTGCCAACCTCGGCTACTTACCACCAAAGAAGTGAGACGAGTCGACGTCGGTTCTTGTTAGAATAACCAATAGCTAAATAGATTGTTATGTAGTTTTAGCCACATATGTACATTTCATGCTTTTTTTTAAGCAAGTCAACTATTATGTTATAAGAATTATCCATAGCTAAGTTCATTCAGTGTGAACATAGTAATAAAATATGTTCAAAAAGTTAACATTTCGTTTCTACGAATAATTAACAATATTTTTCCAGAAGAGTCTAAAAGCCAACAAACATCAAGATAACATGATTAAACATTTTAATAAAACAGATTTTAAAACACAGCTCGAAAACTTATCAACTATATAAAATCACTCTTTTGGAAAGAAGTTACATCAGGAATATCCCGTACTCCCGTACAAGGATCTAGAGATATCCACCTCCTTCTATTGCACCATTCAAAGAGGTGTACTGAGCTGCAATTAAATAAATTAATACTTTTACAAATCGTCCTTCATCTAAAGTTACCTTGAATTTGCTCCTGGGCTCGCAGAGCGTCCTCTGAATTTTGATAGTTAACAAAGAAAACCTCTGGTTGCACTGCTGATGCTGTTGGCTGCTGCTCGGCAGGAAGATACTCTGGAGCACCATTTTCTTGATTTAAAACATAAATTACAGTCTTTTCTTCATTTTTTGGTCGCTGTCTTTCCAGTTGCTGACTTTCAGGCGTTTGGGTCTTAATGAAGACCAATCTGTAGTGCTTTCGATTTGGATCAGCAATCGTTTGACTTTTCGGCGATTCATTCAAATAATTCTTCGAGGTTTGAACAAAAAAGTGTTTGGAGACGCTCACTCCTGGATTCTTTGATTGTGCTGAAATGTGAGAAGAGGACGCACTTGATGAGGCAGCGTTTGAAGGAAGATAATTCTCAGATGGTGTTTCAACAACTACAGAAGAGTCATGTGCAGCGTCGGATTTTTCTCCGGGAGGATTGTATCGATATCCTCGAGGTTGTTCAGCTGGAATATATTTTTGTGCAGGTACTTGAGGTTTCGAATTTGCAGCTGCGGGTTCTTCGTATAGTCTAGAAGGCGCACGAGCTGGTTCTGGCGCAGATTGCTCTACGGGAGGATTGTATCGATATCCTCGAGGTTGTTCAGCTGGAATATATTTTTGAGCAGGTTCTTGAGGTGCCGAATGTGCAGCTGCGGGTTCTTCGTAGAGTCTAGAAGGCGCACGAGCTGGTTCTGGCGCTGATTGCTCTATGGGAGGATCGTATCGATATCCTCGAGGTTGTTCAGCTGGAATATATTTTTGAGCAGGTACTTGAAGTGCCGAATGTGCAGCTGCGGGTTCTTCGTATAGTCTAGAAGGCGTACGAGCTGGTTCTGGTGCAGATTGCTCTACGGGAGGATCGTATCGATATCCTCGAGGTTGTTCAGCTGGAATATATTTTTGAGCAGGTACTTGAAGTGCCGAATTTGCAGCTGCGGGTTCTTCGTAGAGTCTAGAAGGCGCACGAGCTGGTTCTGGCGCAGATTGCTCTACGGGAGGATTGTATCGATATCCTCGAGGTTGTGCAGCTGGAATATATTTTTGAGCAGGTACTTGAAGTGCCGAATTTGCAGCTGCGGGTTCTTCGTAGAGTCTAGAAGGCGCACGAGCTGGTTCTGACGCAGATTGCTCTACGGGAGGATCGTATCGATATCCTCGAGGTTGTTCAGCTGGAATATATTTTTGAGCAGGTACTTGAAGTGCCGAATGTGCAGCTGCGGGTTCTTCGTATAGTCTAGAAGGCGTACGAGCTGGTTCTGGTGCAGATTGCTCTACGGGAGGATCGTATCGATATCTTCGAGGTTGTTCAGCTGGAATATATTTTTGAGCAGGTACTTGAAGTGCCGAATGTGCAGCTGCGGGTTCTTCGTATAGTTTAGAAGGCGCACGAGCTGGTTCTGGTGCAGATTGCTCTACGGGAGGATCGTATCGATATCCTCGAGGTTGTTCAGCTGGAATATATTTTTGAGCAGGTACTTGAAGTGCCGAATTTGCAGCTGCGGGTTCTTCGTAGAGTCTAGAAGGCGCACGAGCTGGTTCTGACGCAGATTGCTCTACGGGAGGATCGTATCGATATCCTCGAGGTTGTTCAGATGGAATATATTTTTGAGCAGGTTCTTGAGGTGCCGAATGTGCAGCTGCGGGTTCTTCGTAGAGTCTAGAAGGCGCACGAGCTGGTTCTGACGCTGATTGCTCTACGGGAGGATCGTATCGATATCCTCGAGGTTGTTCAGCTGGAATATATTTTTGAGCAGGTACTTGAAGTGCCGAATTTGCAGCTGCGGGTTCTTCGTAGAGTCTAGAAGGCGCACGAGCTGGTTCTGACGCAGATTGCCCTACGGGAGGATTGTATCGATATCCTCGAGGTTGTTCAGATGGAATATATTTTTGAGCAGGTTCTTGAGGTGCCGAATGTGCAGCTGCGGGTTCTTCGTAGAGTCTAGAAGGCGCACGAGCTGGTTCTGGCGCTGATTGCTCTACGGGAGGATCGTATCGATATCCTCGAGGTTGTTCAGATGGAATATATTTTTGAGCAGGTACTTGAGGTTTCGAATTTGCAGCTGCGGGTTCTTCGTATAGTCTAGAAGGCGCACGAGCTGGTTCTGGCGCAGATTGCTCTACGGGAGGATTGTATCGATATCCTCGAGGTTGTTCAGCTGGAATATATTTTTGAGCAGGTACTTGAAGTGCCGAATTTGCAGCTGCGGGTTCTTCGTATAGTCTAGAAGGCGCACGAGCTGGTTCTGGCGCAGATTGCTCTACGGGAGGATTGTATCGATATCCTCGAGGTTGTTCAGATGGAATATATTTTTGAGCAGGTTCTTGAGGTGCCGAATGTCCAGCTGCGGGGTCTTCGTAGAGTCTAGAAGGCGCACGAGCTGGTTCTGGCGCTGATTGCTCTACGGGAGGATCGTATCGATATCCTCGAGGTTGTTCAGATGGAATATATTTTTGAGCAGGTACTTGAGGTTTCGAATTTGCAGCTGCAGGTTCTTCGTATAGTCTAGAAGGCGCACGAGCTGGTTCTGGCGCAGATTGCTCTACGGGAGGATTGTATCGATATCCTCGAGGTTGTTCAGCTGGAATATATTTTTGAGCAGGTACTTGAAGTGCCGAATTTGCAGCTGCGGGTACTTCGTATAGTCTAGAAGGCGCTCGAGCTGGTTCTGACGCAGATTGCCCTACGGGAGGATCGTATCGATATCCTCGAAGTTGTTCAGCTGGAATATATTTTTGAGCAGGTACTTGAGGTGCCAAATTTGCAGCTGCGGGTTCTTCGTAGAGTCTAGAAGGCGCACGAACTGCTTCTGGCACTGATTGTTCCACTGGAAGATAGTTTTGAGCCGGTGGTTGGTATGTGTATCCTTTCGCAGGAAGGTATGTTTCCGATGGTGAACTAGGTACTGGTTCATTATAATTATATCCACTAGAGTGTTGAGATGTTGCGGAATGACTGGCCGGAAGATACTTTTGAGAAGGTTCAACATGAATATTATCTAAAGAACTATCATACTTTAAGGGCTGATTGTAGTTATATCCTTGAGGTGTTGCAACTGCCACAGTAATAATGCAAGCCACCTATACAGTAATCCAAAGTTTAGTATTTATCTTGACGTAGTTGAATTGTTTAACTTACGAAAAACTCGCGCATCTTGTATAAGACTACTTAGTCCCGATTTATAACGTTAACTGACTCACATGAATATACAACAGATACTTTTATACCTCGAATAAAGATAGCCTCCAAGAAATATTATACTTTCTTGAAATCTGGTTATTATAAATCAATAATTGCTTAAGTTGTCCTCAGGTGACATCACAATTTCTTAAAATTAATTGGTTTTTTTGTGGAAATGCGGTCCTCGAATAAGTTAAAATACGATTTTAATCTTCGGTAAACAAAAACTCTTTCACCTCTGCATCCAAAATAATACGAAATGTGAAGATTTTCAATATGTTTTTAACATGAAGCGCATCTTTTTGTTCCACTCTGCGCCTCCAATTGGGATTACAGTACCTATTGTTTTCGCGATCAAAATATAATATTTAAATTTATTCATGTCAACACGTTGTCTAATGAAATCACTTCTGGAAGCTGGTGATTGAATACAAAATTAGCATTTTACGCATTTCACATTTTTGCGTCTATGTCATGCTGGCGCCAAAATTTGTAATACAACGGACACAAACTAAAATGAAAAAAAAAAGTACGTACAAACGGAAGAACATTGTATCTTGTTCCATAAGAAATTGGTAGGTATAAACATAATATTTGAACATTTTCAAAAATTTCCTTGAATATTCCTGATTTCTTATAAATATTTTCAAAATATTGTAGGGGACGACGATTGTTTTTTTATGACATCAAACCACAACTGTTAATCCCACAACATTAAAAATCAATTTATTATCAAACTTTATAAAACTTAAAAAAACTTACAATAAAATTTTCCGATAATTTCAATAAGAAATTAAATACGAGGACACATTAAAGAGGCCTTCAATCGGTAGATGCAAGGGTAGTTTTGAAATTGCGCCATCTTTAATTTATGTCAAGAGCTTCTGGCGACAAATTGCCGGCATGAAAATTTAATTTTTCAAAAAAATGTACATAAATTTTTTTCTTTTTTTGTTGTTTTCAAATCTCTCAAACAGACATAAAAAAAACAAAAAAAAACATTTCTTTGGTATGCTTTTAAGTGTTAACAAATTCAAAAGTAACAATTAGAAAATTAGTAACAAATAAATAATTAGTAGGTATTTGATTACAATGATGATATCGTATAAACAAAAGCTTCTTTGATATTTGATACTGTTTCAATTTCAAAAAACCGTTGTTAATATTTTTAAATGTGTTGTAAGTTATGCGGGGGAAAGAGGGAAACAGTTGTACAGTAAGATAAAAAAGTGATCGATTTCACCTTTCAATTTAAATTCCTTTTTTCGTTGAAATGCTTTCGCAGACCTGTCCAGTTTTATCATGAGTGTTTTTGAAAAAAAAAACCCCAAATATTTGAAACAGTATTTTTGCTGTAATGTTTAAAGTTTTTATGGACTTTAGTCATGAAAATTGAAAACATAAATTCTAATAAATAATAAATTGAAGTAACAGAATTTTATTAATATTATATTTAATTAATGCGGGCGAAAATATATTGATCATTCGATTTTATTAAGGAAATTAACATTAGTTGGCCTAAGTATAAACAGGAACTGATTCAGTGTGTACGGATTATCGGATTTGTCCTTTGGACTGAAAAGTGCTTCGATTGATTGAGCGCCTGGAAAGAAGACTTTTTTGTACTCTATAATTATAAAATTTAATATAAATAATACCTAAAATTTTTGGAGACACATGATACGCCTGTTTTTCGTTTCGTATTATAATAAAATTAGTTTTGTTTAAAACTTTCTCATCCGCATCCGAAGCTCCAATCTGCCTAAGAGTAGTTTCTTGCGGAAAATTAGAATCTCCCGCCTGTAAAATGCTACTCAAAAGACCAGCTGTATATAGTGTAGAATTTCCCTCCAGGGAGTTTAATAAATCCTTTGATGACTCAAAAATAGGGATTGCAGGAAGTTGATTGGTCGCTGGTGAAGTAGCAGCCAAAGTTTTCATCAATTGCTTAAGTACGGAACTGGGAAGCAGTGGGGGAAGTGGCTTAATTGTTATTTGTTGTTTTGGCGGCAGTGAGTCTAAAATTATCATTGTTTTACTTCCTCTTAAAAATCAACACGTGAAGTCACCTGTTCCAGAGGGTGGAGGGACATAAGAATTGATCGGTGGTGGATTTTCTGCATTAAATTTTTGCTGTGAATCTGAAAGCACAATTTTATTTCCAATTCTAAGAAGGTACTTAATAAAAAAAAAATCCTTACAAACCTGCAGGAACATTTCGTGGAATGGCAGCATTTAATCCGGATGGTAATGGCGGCACAAAACTATGAAATGGAGTTGCATATCCACTTAATCCTTTTCCTGTTGGACTACTCTGCACATAATGCAGCCCAGCCACGCTGACCACCCATAATACCTGTAAACAACATCTTTTTAATAGTTGTTAAAAGTTAAACAGTGCTTATATATCGCGACATACCAAAGCGCTTCTCATTTGCTCGTGTGGCTATTATGGGAGACTAAACGAAAAAATTAACTATGTCCACTTTTATATAGAGGAATTGCCTATTTCCCCGCAACCTTGACACTCATAGATCAACCCAAGCCGCAGCGTCTACCTGTTTTGTAATTTCTCAATGAATTTTCGCCGTTTTTTGAATACTTCAGATCTACAAAAAAATTAATGCATTTTATATCATTCCAATAAAAATTTTACACGGATATATTGCAGATCCTGCGATCTTATCAACTTTAATTGAAATTGTTCAAAATTGATTTAAGTGTTCGATCACTGATAGCCATTTGTAGCAATAAGCGAATTTATTTCTAACAAGAGACGCAACTCTGATCCATCGGCGGTCTTCATCCTAAAAAAAGTAATTTGCATGGAGTCGCAGGTCGCTCCGAATTCGGGTCAGTAACTTTTGCTGCTCGAATTTTACATCTGCAATCTGTGGGTATTGAACTATGAATTGTGAAAAGATAAAACAACGAAATACAGTTTTTTTGGTGCAATCATTTGGTTAATACCTATTAATATAAAATGTTTAGAAATACATTATTCAGCAAGGACGTTACTTGAATATATATATCCGGATATTTTACTACTAAATCATTAAGTCAAACTTTCACATTGGTAGTTTTACTTCTCAAGTGGTAGAAACGATTGATTAGTCTATAATTATCTCAGATAGCCTTTATCTTTTTAAAGAGAAACTGTTTGTGGAATTAAATTTGTAAGTTTAGATAACATATATTTTGGAAAGGAGGCTCAAAACTGTAACTTCTGTTTTCAATTTTTCAATTTGCTTTGAATTTAAATTTTGTGACATTTCATAAAGCATATTTATGTGCACTAAATTTTTGGAACTCCTAAATATATGCTAAATCTTTGCAAGAATATTTTCTCAATCCCTCTCGAACCCTCGAAAAATTTGATTTTTGGATCGTATTTTGGATTGTCATCCTAACGCAGATGTAGCAGGTTGAAAAAAGCCCATGTTGGGCCGTTTTTGGCTTGCACGAACCATGGCCAAGGTCAAACCCTCCGCACTGTTGCACTTCAACTTTCGGAAAGGAGAAATTACATTTGCAAAACGTTTATACACCATTTTTATGGCCACAGTGGCTTAAAATAAATTGCAAAAACTCTAATTGAACATAATTAATTAAAAAATATGTAATAAAACATTATTTTTATGTTAATTGAATTGTTGAAGAAAAATGTTTTTAAATGAGAATACATATAGGTAACTGATTCACCGAGACTGTGATTCGATTGCGATTCCCAAGATGTAATTAAGATCTTGTTGAAAATCGTCGATTGCAAAACTAATAACGGGCTATAAATGTTTGTTACTTGCGGTGTCCGTCTGTCCAACGTCCACTCAGCTCTTCTGGCATTTAGCGTCGCATTCTTTTGGTTCCACATTAAACATGCCGATATCTTTATTTTGCCGTCGCTAAATTTTACGTGCGAAAACTGGCAAAAGCGCAATTACTTTTAGTTACGAAAACTTTTACTTCACTCCTTTATTTTAAATTGTGATTCAAATCTTTCCGGTAAAGTCTCTGTCACTCACAACAGTAAGGGAGAGAGTAAAAATGACACCGCGACGGCGTTTCATAACCAGTTTTTATCCAAATTATTTGCGAGATTTTCGCCTTTTCTTCAATTCCTTCCTTCCAAAGATTTTGCAGACGTGAAATAAATTCGAGGTGAGAATCATAGCGACGTGCAGTGCTAAAGAAGTTCCCAAACCGGAGGACAACCAGGACCAACCAAAAAAGAAAAATTTGTGTAAAGTTAAAACAAATTCTTATAACGAAAATGAAAGTGAAAGTAGTAAGTGTTCTTTATCGGGAATATATTGAGAAGTGTTTATAGAAAGTGTGTCCTTCCAATTTACAGTTATTTGCATTTGTTGTTTTCATCGTTTGCAGTAGTGGAGTTCTTTCCGAGAACGTGGAAAAGGAAAAGAACGCACCGGAAATAGTTTATATTCATTACAGCACACCGGAAGAAGCAGAATTCGCTCGAAAACAAATTTTAGGTATTATTTAAAAAATAATATTGTTCCCATTTAATGCAAACATAATTTTATTTAAATAACATATTTTAGCTGAGTATGAAGCCCTGGGTAAAAAACCAACGATTCTAACTGAAGAAGAGCTTCCAGCAGCTCTAGAAAATGCTAAAGTTGAAAACGTTAACATCAAAACGTCAAATGAGACTAAAACTTCACAAAAACAATGATAACATTGCAAAATATTTACTGAAAACTTATTTATTTTATTGCACTCAAAATTAATGCTTAAAACGTAGATGCAACTTTATGATTCTCTATGAATATGCCAGTTTCATAATTAATATGCAAAGAAGATATTATGTATGAAAAAGAGAAAGAAAACATGCTTTGTTAATTATGCAACCGTTGTCACAATATTTTTGTTATTTAAAATCAAAAATTTTTCTTCCTGGCCTCATACTTTACATTTTTAATAAATAAATTAAGACCGGCTGTGTATGTCTTTAAAATGTCTAAGCTTTCCAAAGCCGCCGTCTTCAAATCAAGATTGCTCTGATTTTATTCTAATTTATTGTAATGATGATATATGTATTAATTTGTGTTTAAATATTTAATTTTAATATTTCAGTTCAAATTTAATTTGCTATAAAATGTCCTCTTGAAATATGTTCGTCCAAACTGTTAAAACAGAATGTGGCCAACATGAAAAATGCAGAACTTATATAGTGCAATCCACAATACAAAACACTATAAGCACTCAATTTTTAACACAGATACTCTTTTGTATTCAACACGAAAACAATCAAATGGAAATTTAAATAACTAATTTTAAATAAGACACACTCCCGAGTGATTAATAATGTCTGATTTCGTTTTATTAGGATAAGCAGCACTGAAGTTTTGTAAAAACAGTCACTTTTTGAATCTAAAACAGTGTAATTTGTTATGTAGCTTAAACATTGCTCAACTCGTAAACATTTTTACTGGTTTTTAACGAAGAAGCTGTTCAGAGGCTTTCGTTGATCCGATGTGGATTATTTCCACTAAAATGATAGCGTCAACTAACAATATTAAGCATTTCAAAAACCAAATTCGATAACAGAAGTGTTCGATCGAGGTGTGTCCCAAAACATTCGGCTACAATCCGCATATCTTTCAACTGGGTTAAGCCACATCCAAATTTAATGCATTTATTTACAAATCTGGGACAATAGATTAGCAATTAATTACACCACACCTGGACCTGGTACAGGTGTAAGATCTACTGCTGGGTCAAAATAATTATGTTCAAAGTTCAGAATGGTTGAAAACAGTTGGCATTTAACTGTCGGAAGTGAGTCGTTCAGGTTCGGATTGATATGTAATTAGTTGATGTAGTGCTTAAGCATGAATCGAATGCATTAACCTTGGCATCCAAAGTGGACGCAAGGAATGCCCACCTTAATTCCAAAAATTTGGTATGCACAGTTGATTAATATTAATGGCAGCGAAAATTACAATGATTGTTATCAATGAATTCGACATTTTCACGCTATCAGACAAACATCTATGGAAAACTGTGATGAACCGGTGTTGGGCAACTTTGGTAGGGAAAGAGGCACACGCCTCTGGATTAATATTTTGCCATCGAAGTTTTTCGTCGAATAGTTTAATTCCAACTTTCTTCCGAATAGGACATTCGAGGTGTTAAAAAAAATATAACAGCACAGAAAGTAACAGTGCAGCTACGATGCAGTTAGAAATTATTGTAAGTGCTTCAATATTGTGGACCAAAATAGAGTTTTAATACCAACATTTTCCAATTGCAGTTGATTTGCTTTTTGTGCACGTACGCATGTGCTCGTCCTGCGAACGAGGAAATTAGTCAAGTGCCTTCCGATAATGTCCCAGATGTGATTATAAATAAGCAATTCTATCTACATTCCGCGCCAAATGAAGTGGATTACGACTTTAACAAGTTTAAGCCAACCCGCGGGCCACGAGTGAAAATTTATTTTATCGCTCTTCCTCCGCGTCCCTCGGACGATGTGAACACTGTTCAGGATGTTGAGGAGGAAACAATAGTTTTTGTAGTAAAAAAGAAGAAATATCCTCAATTGGTAACCTCAACTGAAGCTGCAAATAATTGTAAGTAATTACCCAAATAAAATGTCCTTATAAATTTTTTTGCTGAACACTTTCTTTCCAGACGATTGGAAAAACGAAATTAGTAATCATGAATTGAATGAACAACAGCAACAGGATGAACTAGAACAGGTGGATTCTGGTGATTCTGAACAAAATATCGATTACGATGCATAAAACCATATTTTACTATATAGAAAAAGGTAAAACAGTCGGATGTAGTTGTATTGGAGTATCTTGTTGATTTTAGTAGTAAAATAGTTTGTTATTATTATGTAATGAATAAAGTTATGTTATTTTTAATTTTATTTGCTCTTATCTTTCATTGAATTTTACTCTCATAAGATATTTATTTATTCAGAAAAGCGAAAACAAACCTTCGTTTGACGTCGTTGGATTCTGTAGAAAGACAATTTGACCTTCAAATCAACTGGTAAAAAATGGATTACCATAGATTTTGATGCCCTTTGGATTTCGGAAATATTGAAAGGTCTGTATTCATTTTGGAAGATAATGGTTTCAATACAAATTTTAAAATATTTGCATGGAATGGTATTAGACACACACTATTACTACATTTTCTGTAGCATATATCGATAGGTATGTGAATCATTTTTTTTTTTTTACAAAACTCTGTTATTGTGAATTAACAGTTTTCAATATAAATATGCAGGTATACTTATAATAAAAAATTCAAATATCCAGTTAAATTAGCACTTGAACCAACCAGTTGCAATATTTAAATAAATGAAAAATACATAGAGAGATTGATCAACAAAAGATTGCATGAAAAGGTAAGTGGCGCTAAGCTCCAATTGGTTTTCCACCTTCTCGTTCTCCGTTATTCAATTAGCGCTTTCCTTTCTTTTTCTTCTTCTGCGCCTCTGGCCAGATGAAGCCTCGTGTAATCAATACATCCTGCAAAGTATACGAAAATGCAATTTCTCTTTTCTGATGTAATTAGCAAAAAATTACCTGAATATTATGACAACAAAAATATGCATTTTCCATCGCAGCCTCGTTGAAAATGTCACATTGAATTTTGCCTCCACCTTTGGCAGATTTCTTTTTGCACTTTTTCTTCTCACCGCCCCCGCTGCTGCTGGAGGCATTACTATCGCGTTTTTTCTTACCTTTATTAGCCATTGCTGATTCGGGACTGAATATGAACACAAGCATTGTCTTTTATGATAAAAGTTTTATCGGCAAACAGAGGTTTCTATGAGGAAAATGATTAAACAAATCTGGAAAGCAATGCGCATGTCATTCAGCGTAGATCGCACTTGGAGAGTGTGTGCAGTGCATATAATAAATATGTAAATAAAGTAAATACTTGTAGAACATAATTTCGAATTGTAGCTTAAAAACATAGAAAAATGAAAATGTGAAATAATTTTCTGCATGTTACCATTAGAAAATGTTCCAAATTTCGGCAAGCTTAAGTTCATCAAATGGCAAAGCACCAAAAATCAGTTTCAGCCAATTTGAATGGTAGCCATAAATATAGAGCATCGTCTCAACCAATAAAAAACTAAAAATATCTTAGTTTCGTAGTCTCAAGCGCTGGAGAAGTTTCTAGTATCCTGAGCATTGGTCAGTCTCCCCGTTATCAACGGCGATGGATTGAAGCATCCTCTTTATTTTTAGCAGTTCGGGTAAATGCGGTCGCGACTTCAATTTTATTCCGATTCATCTCAAGAATCGTTTTCCCACCGAGTTCTCTACCTCCAGATTTTTCAAATAAAAATACGCGACAGTTGCAGTGCTCGTTAGTCGGAAAAAGCAATTCGTCGGTCTCAGTTAGAACTCAATCGGAAAGCTCGCGTGCAACTCTCATTGCAAGTTGTCGTGGAAATCGTTTTGAAATTACACTGAATCGGTACTTACCGCACCAAGCCCTTATCCGGTAATAATTAAACGGTTTCACTTGACCGATCCAGAGTTCGATTAGTGAAAATGGGGAAGACTCCGGCCATTGGTATCGATCTCGGCACCACATATTCCTGCGTCGGAGTGTGGCAGAATGGAAAAGTGGAGATAATTGCTAACGATCAAGGAAACAGGACTACACCGAGTTATGTTGCATTCACGGACACCGAACGCCTTATTGGGGATGCTGCTAAGAACCAGGTAAGACTGTCGTCGACTTACAACTAAAAAATGTCCTGAATACCCTTGAAGATTTCCATACGAAAATTTTCACACGACAATTTGATTACTCCCATCGCAAGAAAACTCGTACCGCCATTTAAAGGTTTTCCAGCAGTCGCCATCTTTGGCGAAGTGAGCTCATATTGCTGGCATCTCAGAGGTCCCAGCTTCATAAATTTAAATGCACTCGACACGAAGATTGTGGATCGTTGGGAAACATCATCCGTGGCTTCGGACGAGTTCAGTATGTCGGAGCAAGTTGTAAACATTAAATCGTTCCATTCTAAATTTGGCAGTGGCATCTTGACTTTTTTAGGCTCAAACTGTTCAATAATTTAGCAATGATGAATTAATCAAACACTTGCAGAATTTCAAATTTTGCTACACATTTATATTTGCACTTAATTCCATCTCGATCGCTACCTTGTTCCAAATTTTGATTTGAGTTAATTGGCGCTACGTAAGGACACGCCGGGCTGAGCGTGTTAATGCTGCCCGTTTGGATTCACTCAGAGGAATTAATTTCATCTCCACGTTGGTGTTAATAGATTGCAATTACAATAAATGGTAATATAAATATTCCGTATACATTACGATATTCGCCACCGAATTGAGTAAATTTTGTGTGTAGGGAGTGTTGTAGGAGACAATTTTAGGATATTTTCTAATAGGGTCAAAATTTTTTCGGAAAAATATAACTTTTTCAAGGTTTCGAATGTAAAAAAAAGTAAAATATATGTACATTCTGGAAATTTTTTGAATATAATTAATTACATTGAATGAAATTGACATTACAAAGTTGAGGAATATTTTTAAAACCGAGTCTTTATTTTGTTTTGCTAATAAAATTGATTTAAGTGTGTCTTAAATTTTCTATCGATTAAATATTATTCTGATTCAATTACTACTAAATATTATATATGTTATATAAATGCATATTGCATTTGAACACTTTCCTTGTTTCTTGTTTCTGTCTTATAATTATAAAACATTTTCAAACGCTAAGTCGCTAACAATATTTTGTGATACTTTCTAAGCTTGTTCTGCACATTTATGGATCTCAAAATAAACACTGAATGTTCAGCTTCGGTTTCTTATTTTTGTTTAATTGAGAGAAATTTTCGAATGTGAAATTGCTTATACAAATTACGAATTTTTATTTTTAGTAATAAACAACGAACCGGCAGGTCATTTTGATTACTTTCGGATGATTCTATTTTGGGATTGCACTCCCACGCAAAGTAGCCGTGTTCCTTTCATTTCGAATGAAAACGGATTCGGTCATAATGAACCTGATGCAATCGCTGATGCTTTATTCTAATGCTAATGGGATTATTACGAGTTTAAATTAATAAAATATTACTGGGAATGTTTCAAATCTTGTGTAACTTTTATTTATGGCAAACATTCTTCAAAAACCCATTTAAAAAAATTTGAAACTGAGTAATTCAACCTATTTCCGATTCCAGGTTGCAATGAATGCCAAGAATACTGTCTTTGATGCAAAGAGATTAATTGGACGGAAGTTCGATGATCCTAAGATTCAGGATGATATGAAGCATTGGCCATTCAAGGTCATCAACGATTGTGGAAAGCCGAAGATCGAAATTGAGTTCAAGGGGGAAGTGAAAAGATTCGCACCGGAAGAAGTCAGTTCCATGGTGTTGACAAAAATGAGGGAAATTTCCGAAGTTTATCTGGGAGGAAAAGTTTTAGATGCGGTGATTACAGTTCCCGCCTACTTTAATGACTCCCAAAGACAGGCCACGAAGGATGCTGGAGCGATCGCAGGCTTGAACGTCCTTCGGATTATCAACGAGCCAACAGCAGCTGCTCTGGCTTACGGTCTAGACAAAAACTTGAAAGGAGAAAAGAACGTGCTGATCTTCGATTTGGGTGGTGGAACTTTTGATGTGTCGATCCTTACTATTGATGAAGGATCCTTGTTTGAGGTTAAGTCTACTGCAGGAGATACCCATTTAGGAGGGGAAGATTTCGACAACCGCCTCGTTAATCATTTCGTTGAAGAATTCAAAAGGAAATACAAAAAGGAGCTGAAAGGAAATGTTAGAGCCTTACGTAGGTTGAGAACAGCATGTGAACGCGCTAAGAGAACTCTTTCTTCTAGTACGGAAGCATCCTTAGAAATCGATGCTCTGCATGAGGGTGTTGATTTTTACGCCAAAATCACTCGAGCACGGTTCGAGGAACTGAACATGGATCTGTTCCGATCAACACTTCAACCGGTTGAAAAAGCTCTCACCGACGCCAAAATGGATAAGGCCCAGATCCACGATGTTGTCCTTGTAGGAGGATCCACAAGAATTCCAAAAATCCAGAAAATGCTGCAGGACTTCTTTTGTGGAAAACAACTCAACTTATCCATCAATCCAGATGAAGCTGTAGCGTACGGAGCCGCGGTTCAGGCTGCAATTCTAACGGGAGAAGGCAGTTCACAAATTCAAGATGTCCTTTTGGTTGATGTTGCTCCACTTTCATTGGGTATAGAAACCGCTGGAGGTGTCATGACGAAACTTATTGAACGGAATTCGAGGATCCCATGCAAACAACAGCAAACTTTCACCACTTACAGTGACAACCAGAACGCTGTAACAATTCAAGTGTTCGAAGGAGAGCGAGCGATGACAAAGGACAACAATTTGCTCGGAACTTTCAACTTGACTGGAATACCACCAGCTCCTCGGGGAGTCCCCAAAATTGAGGTCACTTTCGATATGAATGCTGACGGTATTTTGAATGTATCCGCCAAGGACAGCAGCACAGGACGTTCTGAAAAAATTACAATTACAAACGACAAAGGACGTTTGTCCAAAGCTGAAATCGATCAAATGTTGGCGGACGCCGAAAAGTACGGGGACGACGACGAAAAACAGAGACAGAAAATTACAGCTAGAAACGCCCTTGAAAGTTACATTTTCAATTGCAAGCAGGTTATATATTTAATTATATTTTAAGCAATTGTACAAAGTACTTTAAACAAAACCACAAATTGCAGGCAGTTGAAGATGCTCCTGAGGGAAAGTTGACTGATTCCGATAAGTCAGCTGTCCGTGATAAATGTTCGTCGGAAATGAGTTGGTTGGACTCGAATACTCTGGCGGAGAAGGAAGAATTTGAAGATCATTTGAAGGATTGCCAGAAGGTTTGTGGTCCAATCATGGCTAAGATGCACGGAGGGGGCGCAGGATCTAGTGCAGGTGCTCAAGGACAACAAGGAGGACGAACCGGGCCGACTGTTGAAGAAGTTGATTAAATATATACTATAATAATTTTATACTAATTTCAGAGTTATTAAATTTTTTAAAGTAACATTTTTGTATTTACAATAATTCGTAAATAGTTTTTTGTTAACCACGGAACTACATTTAAAATATATACCGTTTCATTTACTTAATGCAGTCTTCCGAACACACCTTATCACCAGTAAAATCAAAACACTGCGAATATTTAACTTCATGGTTCCATTGCATTTCATTCAGTTTGCATATTCCAGTTTAATTCAGCTTCCTATCATTTTTTATGCAGAAAAGGTTTCAGGTCAATTTGACTTATGTATATCCATATTAAAAATGACCTTTATAATGTGTGTTTTGATAACTTGTTTTATGTCGTCGACACCAAAATATCCATCATTGAAAATAGACAAGTTAATTTTACGTTCTCGCAATTAAAAAACGGAGAGAACACGTAACGAATTGGACAAAAAAAACCGGTACAAAGGCAAAACAAATTTAGTTTACAGTTGATGGATCAAAGTCTCCGTTTTGGAGAGGCTTGGACCGCATGAGATTCTCTCCAAAGCGACTCCAAGGTGATCACAGTAACTTCCTACAGGTGACGTAGAAGTTCAAGTGAACCATCGCCGAAGGTGGGTGAGCTTCTATCTTGAACTTCATCACCGAGAGCATTGGCAATAGTAAACAGAAGTGCAACTTGACCATACCGAACTGGCGCAAGAGAATTCATGTTATTGTTGCTGCAGTGACGAACAATGAAAAATTTGAATTCGAAATCTCTCAGTATTTACGGAAAGTTTCTCAAAAAGTAGTTCCAGTGTTGTTCAGTGCGCCGAAGCCGCCTGCTTTCGGTAAGTTTCAGTTAATTAGTGTCGGTCGCGGTTGGAGAACATCAGGTGCCGAAATGACCGTTGCAAGTAAAATGTTTGTGCGTGATTGCATGCATACGCCGTGCAGTGCAGTGTTCCATCCCGGAAGGACTTGCAGTGAATCGTTTTTGCGGAACATGGTCCACTTCATCCCGAGTAATGCACAATTCTTCCTGCCTGCCGCATTGGTAACGATCCTGTACAACATATAATAGAAATCAATTTCTATTATTCGATGATTTTAGATTCCAATCGTTATGAAATTGAGACAGACGAACAAGTCAAGGATTAAACGCGGATTAGTAAATTACGCTTGGGCAGTTTTTGGAGGATATTTAATTGGACTCACAATATTTTTATCGACTTGTGGAGTAAGGTACGAATAATGATTAACTTTATTGGCTATTTCAATTGTAAAATGTTTTTAGCAACCTTGACATAATTTAAGCGTTTTACGCTTGTTGCACTAAAATTCCTTTCAATTTACGTGATACTTATCAAGAATCCATTACGTGACGAAATCCAAACCTAATATTTATCATAAAATATTCGTTGTTTTAATTTATTTGAACTCAGAACTTGATTAATGACGAAAATCACAATTGATTAATTTGAATTAAAAGCTTCCGCAATTTCACCACGTTTTTACTATTTATCAATTGCACTACAAACAATTGCAATTACATTTTTATAATTTTGTTATGCGGTTTAATAAATCAACCAATAAAAACAATATCGTGTTTAGCTGATTTTTCGTAGATTGACCTTCAACAGAAATCTTTTGACGCAATCGAAGTCTCAAGTGAGCACGAATCAATTGTTGAAACGTGATATTTTAACCCTTTACAGTTTAGCTTTTACTCGAAGAACAGCTTTTCGTTTTTTGACCCGCTTTTAACCAGATTAACCAGAAGATGTTTGAACTGCTTATGTTAGGTTGCGGTTGATTTTAATTGTAAAAGGCTGCTCAAAACTCACACATTTATTTTATAAATATGTCCTTCAAAAGATCGCCACCGGAAGATATTTTCGGTCTTATGAGATTGTTTTAATGCAACTTGAAAAAAAATTAATGGCACTGTTTTTAAGAATTTCATGAACAATTATATTTCTCATGCGCAAATTATCAACTTAAAAGTGCTCAAATAGAATTAAAATTTCTTCAAACTGCTCTGTAAAACACTGCGACGTATTTGGTCCTAATTACATATAATATAAATGGAAAGTACTTATGAAAGTTACCGATTCACATGCGTACTATTCCAAATACATTTAATCATTTCAATTTTCACTTTCTGTACCTAATTTTCAATTGCGGAAAAGACGTCACCTTGCAAATTTAAATTATAAAATAAATTAATTCGATTCGATTAATTAATTGCAATTGAGTTGTTGATTTAGCTTAGCCCTAAATGATTGATTTTATCTCATAATGTAGGTGTAGTTGTTAATATACTTCGAGAACGGCTAGTAATATGTTGTAAGGCTTTGAATATAAACATTTTAGTTTTTTATGCAGGCAAAAAATTCACTTATTTATTGAGTTGATAAGTCGAATTAATAAAACGGTTGACCGTAATTACTTGCGTATGCTTACATACCTACGATTAATTTATTCCAGTGAAGTTTAGTCCTTAATATCAAAAACATTCAAATATCATATTTCTATAGACGACTCCTCGGAAGACACACAAGTTGGAGCCTTGGTTTTATGGGTGGTTTTGTTCCCGGATTGTGGGTGTTCCTACTACCAGATCAAACCGTTAGATTGTTTTTAACCTCAGTATCGCAAGCGGTGAGTCCTTAGCGAATTTTTATTTTTTTTTATCTTGCAAATATCTCTTCCAGTTAGTGGGTTCTTTCTTTCGCAACAAGTTCAGCCTCCTTGCATACGTCTTCTTAAACTCAAAAGTTCTACAAACCGCGACTTTCATGACTTGCAGTGCGGTTATCCTGCACGTCTTGCGTCGGTACAAACTCAGTATCTTTTGGTTTGCCTCCGCTTTGCCACCAACGAAGAAATTCGATAAACTCAAAATCGAAGTGAAAAATGAAAAGGATAAAATCACATGCAGCCACAAGAGTTCCTGTGTAGATTTTGTCTTGAGTGGAACCAAAGACTCCTTTTTGATTGGACTTGCACTTGAGAATGCCAAAATTTTAGTGAAGCGATGGAAACGAATCAAATCTACTGAAGATTATTTTAAATCTTATGATATCTACTGCATTGCTTTTCTCACCAGCTACACTCTTGTGTACAGAGTAAGTAAGTTTCAGACGATTCCCTTCTAGAAACTAAGAATTTTCGTTTGTTTGATTAACATCTAGCTCTCATATTGCTTGATGAATGCATACAGCAAAATGGACGCAGACTCCGTTCATCTGATCGCAGCATATTTCGGTGGCATATCATTTTTATTTTACCCGAAAAAAATTATAATGTCGTACGCGATTGTGGCAATGATAGAGGCTTCATGGAAAGCAATAAAACGAGAGAAGTCTAAATACCCAGAAATTGTGAAAAAAATTGTTTCTCTTCCCGTTGGAAAAATGATTTTCCCCGTCGCTCTAGGAACATTAGTCCATATATTTACCTTCCGTAATTGGATGATAAGCAGTTTGGGGGCAAAAGTAATTAATCAGTGCACGAATAACAAGTAAGAAAAACAAATTATTGTTGAATCAATTTAACTTATAATTAATTTTGTTTCAGAGCTGGAGAATCTCTACAAAATGTAGCAGAAATTGTAAAAAAATTCCGAGCTGTGAACATCAATTCTAATTTTTAAGTCTTACTAAAAAAGTAATTTATTATTTATTAAGTACTTTTCAACAACATCGAAAAGCTTTTCTAATAATTGTATATTCATATGGTATACAGGTACATTATTCAGGTTTAGTTGAATGAACAAAAAGTCTTGTTGTAAGTTTGTAAAATATTTTGTTGACTCGTTTTTATTACCTACTTGTTTCTAAGAAATTTCGTTTAATTATTTTTAATGATTATTTTTAAGTAACTGAAAAAAGCAATCGGTAAGAACAAAGTTTTTTACAATAATTCATCTAGTATTTTCAAAATGGTGACATATAGCAGGAAGTTTTCGCGAAGTTAGTATGGTGAATTATAAAAAACATAATATGAAGACATGGGATATGTGATAACTGATCTAAGATATTCCTCAATGTATGAACTATAGCAAAAAAAAGGAACAATAAAGATGGTTTTCCTTTTGAATATATTTGAACATTTTCTTATATAAATTTTTCAGTTGCATTTAATTTTGAGATGATTCCGAGGATTTGAACGCATTCGTTCCTTCATAGTTTTCTATTAAGAGATTTTTGTACCTCCTAAGTTGAACTGCGAAGCCTTCCTCCTTATCTTTTGCAGATAAAATCTCCACTCTTGAAACAACAAGTAAGGACGGGTTGACCGTGCTGAAACCTCTAACGACATCAACTTCATCTCCAATAAAAAGCTGAAATTTTCAAATTATGTACAACTCAAGTACCAAAAATAAGTGTGGAACCTGGAAACTTTTCTTTGGTATTTTCTTGCCATTTACTCTAATCCTGCTTTCGTAAAAAGATACTTCTACTTTGCTGTAAATCAGGACATTACAAATTTGTTTGAGTTGTTGTGAATAAGTTCTTCCTACTTCCTTGCCATGTTCAGGCCAGCCCTAAGCACAAGATCCATTCTTAGTGAATTTATTGAAGTCTTAACTATCTTGGAGTCGCGGTCATCTTTAAACTGCTCTGCTTCATCATCATCGTCGGAATCCTAAAAATAAATTGATGGAATACCTAATACCTAAAAACTATAATTTTATACCTCGTCTTGTTTTGAATCTTTTTTCGAATACTTGGTTCTAATTAGTATTGCAGGACCACATTTTGGACGCTCCAGACAAGGAGGAAATGTCAATGTTTTATATATTAGTTGTTTCTTTTGTATTGTCAACACAATATTTCTACTTTGTAGTCTAGAGCACAGAGTAACTGATAGTTTTTTAAATAGATTAGACATTATATTAGAAATTTGAATATTACTTATATAAATTCATTCAAATTACAAGTTTCTATAAAATAGAACTCCGCCAACTGTCAGTTAAATGTCATTTTTGCGATTCCGCGCCGTTCAAGGAAAGGTTGGGGTATTCGCTGAGGTGCCCAGGTCGAAAAATCGAAGATTCAATCCAAAACAATGCCATCTATTACCTAAGGGACATAAACTTAATAATTACTTTGCTGACTGTACAAGTGTTCAGAAAATTTATTTTTCTATCGTGGAACGTGTGGAATCGTATCGGTTACAGGGACACATCAGGAGAGAAAGAGGAAGAACGAGAAAGAAAAGGAGAGGAAAAATTGATAACTATGGCCACACAAAGTAGCAAATACCAATCAAAAAATCCCTTTCGACGATTTCTTTCGATGAAGAAAAATATACTAATTTCATATAAAAAGCTAGACATACCGGAATAAATACTTTTCAAGGAAAAAATCCCTTTCGGGTGGCCTACGGGCTGAGGTAGATTTCGAAGTGTTTTGAAGCGTAAACTCCTTTACCTTTGCTATTTTCCAAAAATTTTTACATTCAGAGAACATAACAATTTTCAATAAACAATATTAAGAAAGCACGTTTTGAACGATCCCATTTTCAAATCTTTGGTGGAATTTATATGTCCCGAATAATTTTCACAACTGATTGGAAATTTAAATTTTTGGATTAAGTATACCATTCAACACAATCACCGTAATTCAAATTACTAGAATAACTTCATTAACATGGACAATATTTAAGAAATAGATTGATCCAAAAATGTGCAGGGAACAGAGATAATTGGCTTTTTGCCGATTTATTCAGAAATCCAGTACAATATGTCCATGTATTGTATTAATAAAATAGGGTACAAGACTGAATTAAATTTCTTCTCAGTTTCCTTCTGAATCGGTGGACGGTGGTTCCTCCACTAAGTATCCCTCTTCACTCTTGTACACTCGATCGTTTTTTGGTGGATCTCTACTCGTGGGTGGTGCCGGATCGTGATCCGGTGCATCAAGGCCGCTTCTTAAGGGACGCATTTCATAAAATGGCGATGCTTGTAAGGCGTTCAACGGATATGAGTTGATGTGTTCGGCCATTACGCTGTGTGGCGGGAAGTTTTGTTCATTGCACGTTGCGGTATCGCTATTTTCCCAATATGGATCGTTAGTGGCGGCTACTAGTGGATAACATGGGAAGGGCTGCAGATTATAGTGATTGATGGAAAACATTTGCACTGGAATAACAGAATAGAGAAGACCAGTCGGGGGTGGCGATTGTACTGGTGTTAAGTCATAGTTCAATAAATAGTAGTTGTCCTTGTCCAGAAGATTTTCAACTTGTATAATTGATGGAATGTATTGATAATCATTCATAGTCGTCCATAGCAAAGAGGGAGCATAGTGATCATAGTGGAAGTAGTTAGCCGCCTCGTTCTCTAAAAGATCGTCCTGAAATGCCTGTGGAACTCGGCTTGCGGTCCTTGGTGTTGTCCTTCGATACATACTAGTCGCCACCTCTAGTAATATTTACACCGAATCGAATAGAAATAATGTAAATGATTTGCCGTACAAAATAAATATGAATATCTAGTAAAAAATACATATACCTATTACAAATAAAAATGTACAAAATGACAACTTACTAAATTATTAATTTGAGAACTGACAATTTCGTAGGATGCAAACTGGATGCAATTTTGCGTTTGGCAAAATTTTATCGAAGCAGCACGTGCGTAATTTTCCCACAGTGAATATTAAGGCTGTTTTTCGATTTTGACAATATTTTCCATAAAGCTAGTAACTCTTGCACTGCTATAACACATCGGCTATCGGGCTATATCGTTCACCAATCATCATGACTGTGAATGGACATAAAGATATTCAGACAACCATTCACTGCAAACTCTTCAACGCCCGAAAAAGTCCTGCAATATGCGATACACACTATTTAAAACAAATATAATTAGTGCGTATATTTACGACTACTTGAATAAATAGTTTAATAAAACAACCGCATCGCAAAGGTTAATAAAAGTTAAGTTTTCCTCCTAGATTACGAAGTGAATTAATCTTAATAGGTTACTTCCATACCTAGCTTATTATTTCCATAAACTAATAGGGTAGAATTATATTTTTTGTATTTTAATATATGGGTAGGACCATTTGGCCATTTGGGTAGTTTTTGGAAAATTAATTAATTGTGTACTTTCCCTTTTCCAACAACAATGACAAAGTTCTTACATTCACTAAGATGGTTGATGTGTGTCTTTACATTCTATGATTTTGAAGTTTCTAAATCGGTTGCAAATCAGTGTAAAAATTTAAAAAACCTTAACCTGGCCATTATGCCCGTCCTTCCCCTAAATTTATATTATTAACAAGATTCCTTCTCAGTGGTATATTTTCATACGAATTTTTTAAATTTTTCCGCGCAATAATTCATTTTTATCATTAGTTTCTCTATATTTAACACGATTGAATTTTCCACAGTACAATTTCATTTTCGATATACGAAACAACAACATCCCGAAATGCAATATAAAGATTAAAACTTTATTTCGATTTTTTCATTCCAACCAAGTATTGAAAATCGTTTAGAACATCTGAATTCCGAATGCATAACGAGCTGCTGGATGAACGTGTTTCTTCCAACTTTCCATTATCGTAGCGAGTTTTGAAATTCAGCTCAAAGGACACGTGATACAGCAGCGCAGCATTCAAATATCCTTGGCTATACGGATTTCGATGAGCACTCTTTTAAGTTTCGTCCATTCGGTTCACATAGCACACGAATCAGGCTGCAGTTGCTGTTTTGCAAAAGAAGCACGATTATTTGGAGATACTAAATCCACATTCAAATAAAGTGAAATTGCAGAATTCTCGTATCGGGTTGAATTGCATAAAAAACAACATTTCCAACTGCATTTAGTGAGATTGATTTTTGTTGAAAGCGTGGCTGCATTTAATTGCTCAACGGTAGTAAATAAAATTTTGGGAATATTTGGTCTGGTATAACAATTGATGCAGAGCAGTTTAAATGGTTTAAGTGCAATTCAAATATTTGACTTATGTGAAGGACTCAGAAAACCGCACAAAGGTTTTATAATGGAAACCCCAAAAAGGAAGTGGGTACGAGCAAATATTTAATTCCACGTGTCTCTACAATCAAATATATTTTGAGAACAAATCCCTTCATATTGTCATTTAAGTAGTACTGAATTATTCAACAAAAGAAATACTCTTAAGTATCTATGCCGTCTTTCCCATCAATGTGAATCAATTATTGTTCCCCAAAAACAATTCGCTCGGACTTCTCTATCGGTGCAGAAAATAAAACATTTCTAGCATTGGCGTAAAATTAAAGTCCTTCAGATTGGTGCACAGAACCGTGAACCTAATGTGGCAAGCAGAAGGCGCAACTTCCGAATCAGTCCGTATTCCCGGAAATATCAAAAACGTCCATCGGAAGTAAACGATTGAACTTAACGAACACCAGAAGGATTCTCAAGCCATCGTCTATACTTTTTCCATACTTCCAATAACTTCTTCGAAGTTCTCTTTTATCAAGCCCTATTTCCTGGTAGAACTTTTCTCTATTTTTTTTCTTTTTTCGTTCACAATTAATTTCTAATTAGGGCTTCCTTCGACAGCAGCTGTCTGTAAAGGATGTCAGAGGAAATTCGAGTTGACATTCAAAGGATCAAGTATCGCTTCAATAATTTTCACAGAGAATTTTATGTTCATTTTCATAAAAGTTTCCAAATGAAAAAAGATCGAAATAATTATTATTATCCTTTTTGTATTGGATATTGTTTCCAGTCGCATAAAGATGAAGTTTACTCCAAAATAAAATTATTTGAATTGCGGATATGATCTGTTTTAATCGGCTCTAATTAACCACCGCAAGTTCTAAATATTGTCAATAAAGATGCTCTGGTAAATGTTTAATAACAATTTGGTCTTCTGATTTGCAGGATAATGCTATTTACTTTCAATTAAGGACAACGTTGATTACCTCTACTGTTTAATCTCTGAAGCTTATAAAGAGGAACAGGATTGCAGAAAAATATTTGAAGTAAATTATAGGATTCTCAAAAGGATGCATTTAATTTTACGGAAGGATAGTCGAATGCCTTTTGCTTCCATCTCCGTTTGGTCGTACTACAAAATATAAATATCTTACTTGAGAACAAGTTTCTTTACTTAGTTTTTTACCTTCAAGGATTTGAAATTTTTTCCGTTGAAATAAGGAAAAGTCTTTCTACCTCTACGAGTTTTTGTTGTTGTTCCCTTAATTTTTGGACTTAGCGATGCAGATGAAAAGTTTTGCAAAAGTTTTCCAAGCAAATTCTCCAAAACAAAAATTATTTCCGCTCGATTAAAAATTGTACTTTTGCGGAATAAACTTAAATTGTTTGTTATTGGATTAAATATATATTCAACGATTTTTAATCAGAAACTCTTGAAATAACACAAACAAATTCTACTTCTAAAAATTGAATTATATTTAATTCGACATGCAATAGAATAAAAAGGAAGTTTTGCTGCACTGCGACGTTTGATCTAAAAAAAATCAACGCAGGTATGAAATCTAAAGCACGTCCGAAAATTTATTCACCATTTTCTGTGTAGAACTACATTTTTAATTACTTTTGGTCTGTTAGGCTCACCGTGAAGTTGCTCCTATTTTGGCCGTATCCCTCGATTTTAATTGCCTCAATTTAAACAGTAAAAAAATAAAAATTACTAACAAAAATTCCTCCAAAGTCCAACTAGTGCTCAAAATAATTTTTGTCAGTTCCGCTTCTCTGTTTTTTTGTTTATTCTTATTTTTTGCACATTGCTGAGGCAGAACGAACTGAGTAGTGAGTATGCAAATTCGAAAAATGAAAATATAAATTTAACGCTGCCATCCTGATCCTGGGTACCTTGTTGCATGTATTGCTGGAACTCGCATAAACTCCGGGGTTATGTGGTGACTGGTTTTAAATCTTCTCATCTCCCTCCATTTCCCTTGTTATGATTTTTCCCATGTATCCTATCGAGAAATTTATTTTGCAACAGGCCCCTCCTCTCCGCCCAGGTCCTTTGGACCACGCCATTCTATTTAGAATATCTCATTTTGCCGGAGTAATGTGGCCCCGAATTTATTTATGGACTCTGATAATTCTTTTTCGCAGTTTGCACCCCATTCCCGAATAAACATTAAGGGATGTGTATAGAGAATAAATTTAAAAAGGATATGTTTACTACGGATTAAGGACTAAGGTGAAAATATTTTGCAGCAGTTGCTTATTTATTTATTGTTATCATAATTTATTTAAATAATCATTTGGGGACGGGGAAAATTACTTACGATATTTTGGTTGTCACTCGAAAATAAAAATTAGTTATGATATTTTTGGCTTAATTAATTTGAGGCGAAAGTGCTTTTAATTAAACTCGTAACTTTGTAAACTGTATAACTGTATGATACAGTGAAATTCCCGTGATGAAAATTTAATTTTCCCATCTGAACTGAATGTGGTGGAAGGACTCGCAAGGGATTTAAAAAGTTTTCCGCAGAGTGCAGCGAAAGGGGTATTGAGTTCCATTCGTTAACATGCCACTTTTCGCACTTAATAATGATACTCAAGCTTTCCACGAACGTCCAATAAAAGGGGATGATGAATAATTAATTATCTGAAGTGAGTGGATGCACTAAATCTATTTCGTTAACAATTGTTGAGACTTTTTTGTCAATTCTGTTTCGCTTGAAAGATTCTGAGAATTTTTTTTTTTTTCAAATTAAAACAAAATTATTCGACCTGTATACCAAATACCAATATAAAAATATACAAAATATCTTTTACACTAACGAAGTGTTTTCAAATAGAACCATTTTATTATAATAATTACCTATATGGTTCATATTATTTATCTCGTCTCATTGCCATCGTGTTCGTAAAAATGATTGTGTGTGAATTAAATTAAATGTTTTACCATTATTAACCCAAAAATTCCAGTATTTTACTAATTTCTATAACATACAAATTCATGAGCCACGAAACTCTTAAGCGTCTGCATATCTTGTACGCCTTATCGACCAAAACCCACTGTAGCTCCCAATATACACGAATAGCAATTACGTGGGTAACCATAAACGTTCAGTTTATGGCTCTGATTGAGGTTGAATCCTTTTCACGCTCCACTTTTTTCAACCATAAAAAAACATTTTTTTTTCGATTTTATGCCCCTTTAGAAAATTTGTTTTCAATCATTTTGTTATGCAGATAATAACGATTGACGTACTTTTTAAGGAATACATATCTCGCTCCACTCGAGCATTATGATAACAATTTGAAAGACGTCGAAGAATCGTTATTGAAATATACTATAAAGCTTTGCCCTTTAAAAAAAATTTTTGAATATTTTGCACATCACTTTATATTGAATGATAACAAGCTTATCCATTTGTATTAAGTAGCGTACGTATCCTTTTTAGAGAGGGTGCTGGGTGGCTTACTGGTTCTTACGGTTAAGATAGATTAGAAGAAGGAGAGCCAAGTTCACTCCTTGGAAAATACTTTTACTAGAGTTTCTTCTCTTGTCTCTGGATATTTCTAATTTTGAAAATAATTTCAGGATATTATGTATTTTGCATGACTCCTTCTGCCACATAAAAATTTAATTTCCATGTGCAGACGGAATGAGTTTATAGGATCATACCGAATTTATTTAATTAATTGTTTCCACTGTTTCCATTCCCAACAAATTTTGCAATTCGTGCTACACAACCTCAAAAACCACTTCTTAACTACCGTAAATAACAGCGGAAACCATGCCAAGCGAAATACATTTTCCGGGAGTCCGGGAGTCCGTAGCACATGCAGAATATGCAGCCATAACTCCAAATGAAGTTCTTAATTGACTTTAAAATTACTGGAGGAATACTTGTGGGTTCAATTGGCTCATTTTAATGGGTTTACGTTGCATCAAAGACAGCAGGTTCCTGCGGACACTAGGGCATCCCTGTGGGTGGCTGCTCTCCTCTGGCATTATATCCCATAAATGTTGATTTATAATTCTCAGGGACAACTTGGCCTCAAGTAAGCAGCTCAGCTTGACGCCATGCCATTGACGGTCGGAGTAGGGTACATTCATCGGGTTAGCACCTAATTGAATCTGTGAACGACACAAGTGCATCATGGGGTCACCCATGGAGTCTTCTACGGAGGAGTCAATTTATTACTTAACATTATTCGGTAATCTTGAAAACACTTCAATCAAAAGTTGTTAACCTCGTTTGTTTAAACCAGAAAATTCCGAAGAGAGACATCAACTTCCTGGGTTTTGTAATAGACTTTCGGGTCAGAGTGGAATCCATAACACCTTCGCTACGGTTGTGGGTTTCCTAAATTTCAGGTAATTGTTTCCTTCCATTGGATTCCGTTCATCTATAATGAGGAAACATTTTTAACTGATTGCATTTCGTCGACACTGTTACATTAACTCAACAGATGTTGAGTTCGCACCTGTCCTTTGAGCTTGCTCCATCGAGAAAAGTAATATTTTCAGGATTTTTAAAAAGTATGCAGAATCCTTAAAGTTTAGAGAAAAATGTAATAGGCCAAAAGTTTTGTCTTTGAATGAGGTTTCAAAAAAACAAAAAAAATTGCGGGCATTGGACAATGGACACTATTTTTAAGTGGCACCATATCTGAAAAGTTGACTTTTGGTATCAATGACCGTCAAAGCCATACTATAAATAATGAGGAAGCCGTATATTGAAAAAAAAAATTATTTTTCGCACCTTTGACCTTGAAAAAGGTCATGTTGCACATAGTTTGCAGGTGGCGATTTTTGCATACATATTTTAGACACTAAAACGAGAGTTTTTGAGAAAAAAATGTTTGATTACAAATATTCCAAGGTTAAATCCGAGATTGACTTGCTTACAAATATACCTAATTAAAGTTTACAGTATTGCCAGCTCATAAACGTACGGAGCAATGTCCTGCAGTCTGTCTATAGGCTTAAAATATAAATTATATAAAAGTTTTAGTACAGTGTACCACTATATAGCAAGTCCAGTACATATTTTTATAACTACAGCAAAATCTCGTTATAGTTTCAAGAACTACAATACAAAACAATTAAAAATAAAATATCGGATTCTTGTTTTATTATCTCCGAGGGATTTATTATTATTCACCAGGACCAATTGTGTTTCAACCTTAAAGTGCCTATGAAATGGTAATATTGTTTTTAAATAAAGCGATTATACCTATTCCTTAGTATTTTACGGAAACGTATCCTCTTCGCGTGATTGGCAGTTGGCACTGATTGATATCGCGCGTGACCTGAGCACATTGTTTGACAATTTGACATTCCATAAATTCAATAACATCACAGTATTCCAATCTTGCCTTAATTAGACTTAAATAATTATCTTTAATTGGAGAAAATCAATAATGTCATTTACTTTGCGCCTTGCTCGACATCCGGAGCAATAAATTTCACTCCAAAATGACATTTCGGGTATCCTGTCTGCTACAGAAAATGATATATTGGAATTATTGCTCCCTCAGCATCTGGTCCACCGCTCTTGGAAACTTTTCCCCAAAATATTATTCAACGTAATTTTCATGAAAGCTTCCATTGTCCACAGAATAAACCAAAATTCTGTACAATACCACTGAAATGAAAGATTTATTTCGAAATTAACAGCAAAAACACTTAATTGAGTCCTTTGTGCAACCGAATGCTGACACCTTTTCAATGTTTCGTTCGTTTGAAGTTAATTTTTTTGTTTTTGATGAATTTAAAGTCATTTTCAGAAATAGTTTTTGATTGTGAATTTCGTATTCGTTAGGAATTTTCAGATATTGTGAATGTTATTAAATTTTTAAAGTGCTCGAAACGAATCTAGTTGAGATAGGAGCTCACACAGGACATGAATGAATTTTCCCTGAAAGCAATTTCTGAAGTGGGACGATGTTCAAATAATTTATATTTCCATAATTCGTCAATTGCTGTTGTTATTGCATCCGGAAGATCTGTGTACAGCACATAACCGGAACTATCCTGCTATTAGTTATAACAAAGGGGCAAACACGTACGGTTGTATTTGAGAAACCCACCGGACCATTACCACCCCCGTAATTGGGTATTCAAAGCATATGAACATGAATATGGCCGATGTGCCGCAATTTGATGCGTGATGGCTGCCCGTTGTACGTTAATAGATGATACGGCCGGAGGCAATAATGTCAATTTGGCGTGATGTGTTGTATTATTTTACTAATTTGAAAAGGGCATGCTAACTACATTGCAAACACTATGGCCGAATTATTTTTGGTAATTTATCTGAAATAACAAAGTGGCAGGAACACCATATCCTGGCGAACTGCTGCCCCTCAGCATAGCCCTCTGGGATTAGTGGACCAATTTATTTTAGCGTTCTGGCATTTTCAACATTACTTCGTTATGGAGTTAAACTCCACTCCTATTTTCCATGGTTCTCTCTTACAATCGAAATTATTTCAATTTATTATGCATTCCAGCAACAACATTTGTTTTTATGAATAGTAATTGCAACTTTGAACTTGTGGACACAGTGCCAACCAATTTTTGGGTAAAACTAAATTATTTCAACACAGTGCATGTATCTATTTTATCTTTTACTGGGAACGTTAACAATGTAAATAATTTCATTACCATTAATTACAATTTATTAAATGAATTATTTCAATTGGCTCAAAACAAAATTCTAAACAACTTTACCATATAATGATTTCAATAACAATTTTTGGACAATGTCGAATAGCTGATGGAAAATTCATCAAGCGATCACGGTGTATCAATAAAAAAACATGAATTCACTTCAATTATTAACTTTTCCATGTTTTGGCAATATTTCAGTCGCGCGAAAGATGAACGAGCGTTCATCGAAAATTCCTTCTCTGGTAGTCATTTATCATGTGTCAATGTCAACAGAATGTAATTGAATAACGGCAAATTTCCCCGGGCAAATTAGAATTTTATCATTCATCATACACCGTGAAAGTTCGATAAAACAACTGAAAGCCATTACGAAATGTCAAAAATACATTTAATTTATAATTTTCTCAATAATTCGCAAAAGCCGAATTTTTTATATTTTTCTATGTAGGTATAATACATTTATATTTTTTGTTCGTGTTTTTTTCGCAAGAGTGAACCATTATCGAAAACGTAACACTTCTTCAACCGTGATATTGGAGATTGTTGAATTGATACCGAACTCCCATTTATTTCCGGAAATTGCCTGTTCAAGGCTAAATTCGAATAAACCCATACAAATCAATTGCCCCACGAGGTTTTATACTGAAATAAATCACGAGATAATCGTCTCATTCACACGTTATTTAAAAGGAAAACGGTTTTGGATTTATAATATCAAATAGAAATAATCTTGACGTGTTTAGTCGTAACCGCATAAAATGGAGGCCATTTTGAGAAAATTCCCAACTGTAATCGATTTAAGTAGGAAAAGCAGAAAATTCGAAATATGGCAGCGATTGAAAATTAGGCTAGTGAACTCGAAGCTTTTTAAATATTTACAGCAAAATAAGGACACAGTCCTTTAAGAAAATCTTCATAGGAACATATCACAAGACAAGTCTAAAAAAAATATCAAAATTTACGTATATAGTAATTCTTACAACCGCAATATCGATTTAACAGTTGTTTACCTACTTTCTGGTATAATTTATAAAAATGCAAAACATTTGCGAATACCATAAATTCAAGGATATAAAAGTAATAAAGTTCAACAAGTACTTCCGTATACGTGATAGCTCCCCAAAAAATATAAAAAGCATCATCTGAATATTTCCTTCCATCAAAATCAAATAAAAAATACCAAGAAAAGGAATACACTTCCATTACCATTGAAATTTATAAATGTATTATAAAAGAACGAATTGGAATTAAAATGCCGACAGGGAAACGTATCTTGATAGGACAATAAGGCTCATATTGCTTGTCCCCACAAATTTACTTCCCTTATATTTGTCCAATATCTGTTTTTTTTTTTTGGATATACATATATAAATTTTTATAGTCCTTTTTATAGATGCAAGAGATGTAGTAAAAATTCCTAACACGAAGGACATACAATAAACAGAGCACGCTTTTTCAAAAGGTATATAAATTCTGGCCACGAATGTACATTTAGGATTTTGTTAGGTACATTAGAAAATTGATTTTATATATATTTTCGTTTTGTGTTTAAGATTTAAGCGTGTATTGACTTGAAAAAAGGATACGCCAAAGTGAAGGAGTTCAATGTTAGAATTCTTTTCACGTCTGTTAAATGCAAATGATGTGTTTTAGTAAAAAAATTCAAATTATAAATTTTATTATTTTTCTCCAAAAACCTTAAAATTTATTACAATGCGACGTCGTTGTCCTTTCTACAAGGGGGAAGATTTCCTAAATTCATGCATATATTGCTGCACATAAATTTCACATTACATTTTGTCACAAATTGTCAAAAAAAAAAATTAATCGATTCCTTCAAATATCTCTATTACTATCCCGTCATCCCCAGATGCCATGCGGAAACTTACTTTTCGTCCTTGCACGAATGAATGAAAATTTCCATTTTCGCAATGCACTTTCAGCGGTATTTTTGCCTGCACTCAGCTAAATTTCCTCCTCTTAATATTTTTCTATATCTGATAAGAACCAGACACAAATAAAACTTCCGTTGGATAAGAAAAATCGAAAATATATTCTTCCCTGAATTGTTCACCTAGTCGTGTTGGAAAAAGGGGACGCGGTGTGGAAATTGTGGCTTTGTATATCAGCGAAAAGAAAAGTTTCTCTGTTGCATCGAAGGAGTCTAAAGAACATTCTGACTTAACAGCTAGTCCACGAACAAATTGTTGCGCTACGATCCTTGTGAAAAACTTTCCTGAAATATATCGCGAAGCTGCGAACTTTTTCCAGCACTTAAAAACTCTGTCGAGGACATAATGAAAACAGAGTTGCGTACAAATGCCAGTAAGTGGGTGTATGTGTGAGTTATAAAAGGATTCTTCAGTAAAAGTTGTACAGCGTTTGTTCAACTCGCTCCTGAAGGAAATATCGTAGTTTTAAATTTAATTTCAGTTCTATTTGGGAAATATTTTTAAATAGAATAAGCAAAATGTGAGTCGTTTTCCATGTTATACACTCTCCAATATATATTCAATCAAGTTCTCCGTATGGTAAAGAAAGGTTCTTTGCTTTGCATTCGCTTCACTCCGTATTTTGAAAGAACAAGGACAAAGTAGAAAAATACCTGACAAAGGAGAATTTTACAAGGGCAGTGAATTGACAGGAAAATGCGTCCAACTAAAATTACTTCGAATTCTAATCAAGAGAGCTCAAAAACTATGGAGAAGAACGAGTACAAAAGGTAGAAACCCTGTTTTAAATTATCCTTTGCATAAATAAACAATTTTCCTTCTAGGAACAAAGAAACTCCATTTTGCAGATATACAAGCGCGGCAATAAAATTTTAATTGCTTCCGACAGTTGAACCATTAAATTATTCATTTGGGATACCAAATGGAATGTGATTTGTTGCTAAATGTATCCGATAATATACATACCTAATTATATTTATGTTTTAAAATATTTAGATAATACTAATAAGGATGTAATTGGTCATAACAATTATAAGATACCCTAGATGTAGAAAGATATACATTATACATTTTATACAACATTTATATAAGCATTTTCTTATGTAACTAAGGCTAGTTGTCCGCGATTGCTTATTTTGTATTCGCAGTTAACCTGCAATAGTGCAGGTCTTTCCTCTATCCGCAATTGTAAGTAAATGGAATTATTTATAAAAACTTTTTTCATATATTAAACAATATTTAACGAAAGAAATTCAAAATGCAAATATTTAGTAGCTATCCAAAATCAACATTGTTGTATGAAAAAACGATTCAGGCTTATATGGCAACACCAAGAAAGAGGTGCCTGATTTCGCTCATCTTTGAACTTGACCTTGCAATTATATTAAAATAATTTGTATTATGCCAAATTTCAATCCTCTAGCAGCTAGCTACAAGCGTGCTCGAGTTATCGTCTGGACAGGTAGACAGTCAGTCAGACAAACAGACGGATAGACAACAGACAGACGGACACGCATAAAACAGTTTCTTTTCACTTCCCAATCATGAATACATATTTCTTTTTTCCTAAAGGGTTTATGATTTTTTAAAACATTGCGTTTTGAACGAATGTTCAGAGTGTGGGTGTAGAAGAAGTCCGATTTGAATACCAGAACTAAACGATAATCCCATTTAATTAGAGCGTATTGCACTTCCTCCAATATTCTTATCAATCAGAGAGGATTTTAAAGCTGTATTTAAACCCGATTCTGGTAGACACGGAAACCAATTCCGATTGTTAAACAATTACTCTGGCAACTTTTCTCACCCTGTCCTCCGTTCGGTTGGGGTAATTAATATTTAGAGTTGAATGCTGTGAATCTAATATTGTTCACAAAACAATGTTTCTCATACAATGGCAGAACAAACATGAAAAGATTCCACCGACAATTTGAACATCGTGTAGATGAACAAATTTAATACATTTGTGCATGTTGGAACAACTACAGCCTCCGCCCATCACCGCCCACTCATGCCACTCAGCCTTGTATCCTGATCCGGGGCCTACACTTCTTCCCCCGTCTCTCACTTTCAACAATTGTTTGAAGCCCGGAAGATTGGAAGTTGGCTGAAGTCACTAGAGAGCATTTGTTATGTCAACATTGTGCACATGAAAAGGTTAACACTCCTTGATATCGCACCTTCCCATCAGTATCACATTGTGTAAAGCCGCTCATTGCGCATTCCAGCAACTGGAATCATATCTCGGATGCTTAAGCATAACAGTTTGATTCCACCCACTGACATATTATACATGTAAAACCTTCAAGTACAGTAAATTTTTAATGTAATCCAGTACTTTGCATCTCCGAGTAAGTAAAAAGCAACACTGTATGACCCTAAATTATTTATGAGGATTGTAATGTACTCCAGGAACAAGCTGTTTCTGAATTAAGATCTCTCTCCATTCGCTGGCACTGATTTCCAGTGTGTCGGTTTGCGGCAACGTGAAAACCCCATTTAAACAACCCACGAAAAATGTAGTCTGCCGCACTGTGGCAAGGATAACGTGAACACAACCCACTTTACAATTTCAGTGTTGCAACGTCTTTTGAAATTAAGAAGCATGTAAGTACCGTTAGCCGCCTTCTCTACCGGATAAAAGATAAGTGGAGAAACTAATTTAGATTAAACTATTTGCGGATGGTATTCATAAACTATGAAATTTGATGCTTGAGAATGTTCTCAGGAACTCAAAACAGGTGCAGTGATTTAAAGTTAAGATTAAACTAGAGATTTGACACTAACAGAAATTCTGGTATTTTCTTGCAATTTTACATTTCGGAAATTTCATTTTTCAGGACATAATCTTGAATGCAGTCTTATGCCAATCCTCATTGAACGACAGATATCAATAACTGTCAATTCAATCGTAAAAACTTTCCACTCTACAATAAGATGTCTTTTTGAATGCGTCCTTTCAAAATTGAATACCGGAAAAAAAAACAAATAACGTTTTAAGATAAAACATTTTACGATCGAGTAATAAAATGTACAATATTTAAATTTAAAACATTTACCCACAAAATTTCTGTTATTCCTGTGTCTTACGCGAAATCAAGAAAAACTTTATAGAATATTCAAATCGTCCGCATATCAAAACATAAAAATGTAATGGAAAAGGATATAAATAAATTTTATTGTATAAGAGCAATCCCATGTGAGAGCTTTCTATTTCGTGGAGCTATTTACGACATAAAATATGTAAGCACTGGCTCAGTAAGGAATTTGTGATCGTTAAAAACAAAAATGGAAAAAATAAAACGAAAAAAAAAAAAAAAAACAAAAAATACACAAAAGAGTGAAGCAATACACTTCCACTAGCTCAGATATTCTTAAGTCCATGCGATGGTATCAGTCTTCATACAGGATAAGCTGTCAGGTGCTGTGCAAGGACGGTGGAGCCGGGGGAGCAGCGCATATGGAATTGTTCAATTACGTGCAATGCAATTTCACGCGATGATTTTAAACACCCTGGAGGGGTAAGGAAAGTTGGAGATGACGTTGGGACAGGGATGAAATGTTGTTTTTTTTTTTTTTTTTTGGTGGGAAAATTGAGATAGGAATTTTGTCTTCGGGGCTGTTGGATTAAGTTTTTACTTTTTAGTGATGAATAATTTAAATGAAAATTAGATGGAAGTTAAATTGAGGAATGTTTTTCAATTGTACAGCGTATAATTTTAAAATTTGCATATCAGGAATGGGTTAAGGGGAAATTTTGCAGTGGAATGTGGGTGGGGTAGTAAAATATTTCAAATTTGAAATGTAATCCCATAATTGTGAATAATATTCATTGAACAACGAAATATTTATCCTCTTTCTAGGTACAACCAAAATATTAATGTACGCTTTTTCAGTTTGGAAATGTTAAAAAAATATCCATTTCTCCTTAAAGTTTTAAAGTTATACATATTTATATTGCTTGTAATGTAAACTGCACGACGAAATAAACGTAATAAACTTAATTACAATTTTACTTGGTTCTTGGCTAACCATTGGACTTGTTCGCCACACAATTTACAACAAGGAGGCTATCGTCCTCCTCGACAAACAGTAGTCTAATTGCTACCAGTCAAGGAATAATTAATTTTAAAAATGGCTGCCGCAAGCCAGAACCAAGCGGGGGCTGGGGAGTTGGCATGAAAATACGCAGTTCCTGCAGAACTTAATGGTAATGCCTCTGCTCACTTTAATGCCCTTTAAAATTTATTTACCACCCCCAACTCCGTGTTATTTATATCTACACACCTCTACAAACAATTATCTTCATCCAGAGGGTGGATGTACTGCTTGCGGTGTTCTCAAATTTGGATATTGTCTATATCCATTCAAAATATTGAAATTCAAACCGCAATCAACGTCACTGCAGATGCATTTTTCTTGTATTTTACACAAAATAGCAAATTTGTTGTTGTCCTCATTAATCTTCTTCAATTAGTCGAATCCATTGTTTGGCCATTGACCAGTGATTAGTAATTAAAAGCAAATGGAACGTGGCTCGAATGGCAGCGGAGTCTCTGCGGCTGCTGTTCTGGCAGCCATTTCCTATTGGAAAGATTTTTTTTTTGGGGTTTTCACAAAAGTATTCCAGAAATTCGGAATTAAACGTGAAAATGTAGATTCCTGGAAAAGTCTCGAATCCATTGCACTTGTTTTGATTAGTTTTCGAGCGGCACAACCAAATGACCTAAATAATATAGGAATTGCAAGTTTCCTCCGGTTATTTGGGATGAGCTAATTTTTTTTAGTCTCTAAAAATAAAGCAAAAAATTCACATGCTTTGAATGTCCTTTTTGTTTGTTTTACAATTTGCTTTTTGCAATATCTATGTACACATATTTTTTCCACGTGAATTTCAATATTGCAGAGATCTGTTTCGATTAAACATTCCTGTACAACACAACCACACAGAGCAGAGATACTGTAAACAAAATAATTTCCTATCTGACTAATTAGTAAATTGCTTTTAGGGAAAGGCAATTGAAATCTCTGTACATTCAAAATTCAAATTTTGTTTACCATTTGTGTCTAATTGTAAAAACCAGAAGCCATTTGTTTCATAAATAATTCAACAAATACTCACTTCAAATTTTCTTCATTAAAATTCGACAAAGTTTTACTGACTCGAAAAGTTCGAGGAAATTTTAACACTAGCTTTAATTGATTCTCAAGAGTTTTTGAAATCCATCCACCAACGCGTGTCCCTTTTTTATCACTTAACACTTAAGAATTTCTCTCAACTGTTTACCAAGATTTTATACCATTTTACCAAAAACTTATTCTCTTTTATCCTTTTGCCTAAGGCTACCAAACAATTTTCTACTTTAAAAGTGGTCATCCGAATTAAAGAGGCCCTCTTGAATAAATTAAAGCAAATAAAACTTCAGCCAAACTTGAAAATGATTTTCAGGACTTGTCATGAGCGGAAAATTAAATTAAGGTGTAAATTTTGTATAAACTTACAAACACTTGTAGTAAATTGATTTGGTTTGTCGAACAATTATTGTTGAATTGTTCAAGTTTAGGATGATGAAGACGTTTTCTCATTTCAATTAAAATCGTGTTTGTTTTAAAGATTTGTAATTTTAAAATTGATAAAAAGTTAACGTAACATTCAGCTTACTGAAAATGTGAAACTAAAAGTTGTTATGGAAGTTCTTCGGTTTTCAATTAAAAATGGGGGAGAAATTGCAATTTACCAATCACAACACGATTCGCGATGTTTCCCCCCTCTCCACTTTTAAATAAGAATATAATTATTTATTCATCAGCAATCAAATATACTTCTGTCAATTAAAAACACTCAATGGTATTTTCAGCAAACATTAAAATAATGATGAATTTCATTTCATTGATTTTTTTCACTTGGCAGAGATCATGTCTGCTTCATCTAATTAAACTTTTATTACAGAAAATATTTTGGGTCATTACATTCAAAGTTAATTACACGCCATTCCACTTGAGCACCGAATCTAACAGGTTGTTATCTGTGTACTGTGCTTATGTTTATGCGGACCCCACCAAAAATTATGTCATCCCCTTTTCCCCTGAAAACACTTCCCTTTATTTACCATTGTTTGTATTAAGGAATTCCAGCTAGAATTCGAGGAATTATTTTGAAAAGTCCTGGAGAATGTTGAGGCCATTAACGTTAATTACCGATTATATTGCTACTTTACTCTTCATGTGGATTGCTTATTTAATTGTATGGCAGTGTAACAGTTGTAGTGTCATTAAACAAGTCTACTTTCTCTGGTTAAGTTATATTTAGTTGGAGTTTTAGGTAAAGTTATTGAGATGACTACATTTTAAATTATTCAGGAAATTGAACAGTATTTACTTATGGTAAGGACTAAAGTTATAGTCGTTGAAATATTTAATTTAAGCTAACTTTGCTTACTGTTTTTCTATCTGTTCGGACTTATAAATCGCAAGTTTTAGTGCAAAATTGTTTAATGTATTTTCATGGTCGAACTATTATTCCACGATTCCTTGCATCTGTAGATAATCTTATTGAAACGAATTGGAGTATAAATGACTTTGCAAGTGCGATGATGCCCACGTACAGTTATCTAAAGTAAATTCAAAACAGAGAGAAGGATTTGAGCACTCAAAGGCATTTGCATTTAATACGCCCAAAGGGTCTTTCATTTCCAAAGATATACCCGAACTCGATACAAAGTAAACTTTGTAAACAACTTCTCTGAACTCATCATCATCATCGTAGTCATCGTAGCATCGTCCTCAGCGTCCTTTTGCAGTACTTCCTGCAAACGCAAGAAGTGAACAGCATTTGAAAAGCAGTTCAAAAGAGTAAGTTTATGCGAATTGAAAAGTAAAGATCCTTTTGAGCTTGAAAGACTGTAATTAAAAACACCGACAAGGACAGTTCAACTTCATTATTTTCGGTGTTTGAGATATTTAAACATTGCAGAATCTTGGTCTATTTTTCTATAGCTAACGAGATCTCACGATGAATGCAGAACAGGGATAGTACTGATGGTTGTTCTTTCCTCCTTTTTACTATTATATATCGTTACGTTTGAAAATTTCTTTGGTTAAAATTCATTAAGAAATGCAGTTTTAGGTTTTTTATTTCAATATTTCAAAACTAACTTTGAATAGGTTGATATAAAATTTCGTTTCAGGAAATTAATGAAAAACAAACAAAAGATTTGAAAACAAAAAACAAACAACTTCATGTTTTTCCTTCCGTTAACATTATAAATTTTCATGGACTTTCAACTGCTTACACCGTAATTAAATCGATCCGTTTATTCATAACAAATGTTCATTTCGTTGAAATGTAAATGTATATACCTGTACCTAACTGTGAACAACAAGAATTTTCCTGCGTTTCACAAGTGCGAAAGCAACAATTCTAGATGTCCTTATGACCAAATGCGCGAACTACGTACTTACATATATTATATCCAACTAATGAATGCCAATTAAATTATTATAAAAACCTTACAACGGCTCAGCAAATGCGTTCCTTCAGGTCCTTCTCTCTCCTCAAGGATCTAGTTGTTAAAAGAAGGAAACGTAACTTTTCCAGCTCTTCCACCTGCTCCTTCATCTGAAGGATGCCCTCTTAGCATTTTCGACGAAACTTCTCAGTTCATGCATGTAATTTTCAACTTTAGGACTGAGCTTGTTTGTGCAACTCTTTTAACTCAATAGTAAGGAAAACATTTTCTTTCGAGTTTAAGGACTACTACAGTTCTTCTATAATGTTATACGGTACAGTATACTTTTTTTTATATTTTGTTTTTCCAGGTGATATCCTCAGCAAGAGGACTGCTAAAAAATTTTCCATGTACTAAAGAAATTATTTTACAAAAAAATACTCGCAGTGAAAATAATTTGTAAACAAGATTACACAATTTGCATTATTTGCATAATCAAAAACACTTGAGGACACTGGGGAAGGAAGTGCTAGTAATGTTATTATTTTTTATAATATTAGACGTCTTTTAATCAAGAAATACGATTTTGATATAGCTTTTGAAATTCTGAATACATTTTTAAATATTTTTCTAATTTAACATTAACAACTTTTGTACTGAACTCTTTCATGGATTTGTCAGAAATATGTTTTCTTGTTTCATCCTTTGACTCAACTTACTCATTTGGACAAGTACAAGACTTCAAGGTTTATTATCTTTTCATCCCCACAAGTCATCAAAAAAATGCCAACCTTATCATGTTTGCGACTTGATTCATAATCCCTTCAGGAATTCACGTGTGCCCCAACATAAATTCTTGTAATAAAAAGTAATGTTTGGTTGTCGCTGGTGAGCTTTATTTATGAAAACACATGACCCAAATGTACTTTACAATGCCACACATATTCTACGATATTATATATAAGGACTCACTTTATTGCCACTTTCTGTGGGCTTGAGACATGAAATTTCCCTGAATTGGTCCTTATTCCCTCCAAGACGTTAAAGTTACGCAAAAACACAAAATTCCTCTCTTCCTTCGAAGACTGTATTATAATTCCCGTGAAACATTTGCGTTGTGAGATCACTTCCGGTTTTAGAGAGCAAAATATAAACAGAATTTGTTGTCTATAAAATCACAAAACTACTTGCTCTTGTTTTGGTTTGTTTGTTCCTCATTCCACATATCGTATTCCCTTCTGAAAGCGATTGCGTCAATGACAATGATCCAGCAAAATTTCGATCGGATCCACAAAATTTGCATAATGTCTAATTGATGCTTTCGATTCCATTCCATCAACATCCTCTTCCCGCAGATATTTTCATTCGATTTGTTTAATGGACAAACAGCGAAGCACGTTTGGGAATTTTCATGAAAAGCAAGTGAATAGTGATTGAAAGGCGAAACCAAATTGAATTCATTTGAATGTTTTCCGGTGCCACTAATTAATTTACACTACTGCAAAAGTGGACAATAAAATCGCTTTCAATTTTATTAATTTCAGTAAAATAGTTAAATTTGAAATGCAAATGACAAGAAGGAATTTAAGCGTGAAAAGTTTAACGTTTTCGACTAATTCTATGATTATTACATTTTGACTCAATTGAATTTGATTGAACCAAAACAACAGAAAATGTACATATTTGTTTTTGTACGTGCAATAAGCATCTATTAAATTTTAATATTACGAAAATAGAATTCTACTGCGATTAAAATGTTGTTTTGCTCAACAATGACGGCATTATGCTAAATTAATTTTGCATTCACATCCCCTCAAAATCGTTCTGACTCTATTCACTTTATTTAATTTCGCATCTAGCGAGATATGATGTTTTCTCATTTCATGCAACGCTTATTAGTCGACATTCCATCCATGTAATTCGGAAAGATTGAAGGTATCACATAAGCCACAGAACTAATTTACACGGAGAGGATATAGATCCCTGCAGTAATTAATTTCAAACAGCTTCTCTCGCAGCATATGCTCCTTCGAGTAGCATGTGCCATAACTTCAAAATAGAGTTCTTAATTGACTTTAAAATTGGTGGTTGGAATATCTGTGGGTTGTAATTGTCTCGTTTTGTTGGCTCCAAATTGCATGGTGATACGTTCACTTTACGTAAGACTGGAATTCTTCTGTGGAGGATAATCAGTATTTTCTTCAAGCATCTTAATCTCTTCTGGAGTTATTAAAAGAGATTTGAATAGCTTGACACACATAAGAGCTGGCACGGATATAAAGGTCCTGGCAAAAGGTGAGACGAACATGTAATTACGAATCTTGAGTGTGGAATTTACTTACACAGACGTAAAGTTTTGGTGCTCCCTTGAGAAATTTTCTGAAACTCACAACGAAAAATTGTTTGAAATTGTAATTTGGGTACGATGAGAGAAAATGAGGGAAGTTTTTAACAGTGAAGATAATGCATTGCCTGCAGCTTCAAAGTTTAATGAAGGAACATAAAAAGCTTCCAAGGTTACGTGACTATAAAAATATTTTGATTGTTTTATTCCATATAGAAAACTAATTAAAAATTTTAACCTCAGTTTTTCTGGAAATTCAAAAAAATATTTCATGTAAAAACTTTAATTACCTGTGGTCGACCAATCCATATGAAGTGATCCATTAAGGGTTGCTTGACCATTTTTGATAGTTGTAATTTTTTATATGTTATTTACTAATGAATTAGCTGTTCAAAACAGGTTTTTGTTTTTAGCAAAGTCTCGCTCTTCTTACCACTATTAGAGTAGGAAGTCTAAAATGCGTCTTTTTTATTTTAATATAAATTTTTGAAAACTGTAATTTTTAAATTTTTGGAAACTGAGGCTTAATATCTGAGTTTTGCATAACAGTAAACTACAGTAAAAATTTTAATGTTTGTATTTGATGAAGAAATAAGTTGTGATTTTATATTTTCACAAAAATGTTAGGTTACATAAAATTTAACTATAGTAAATAATAATATACCTATCAAAAAATTGCGAAAATTAAAAATGATGAAGCGACTAGAACATTTTTTTTATGGATCACTTATTCACTTCATATATGGATTGACTCTTTAATATTGGAAAACACTGCAGTTAAATAAAATATATAAATTGTTAATTACCTCGGCAGGATATCGCACTTTTTTTTGTTCCCTATACAGTATACACGCAAGCAACTAAATTGTTCTGATATCATAAATGAACACAAATTTATTGTTACTAAATTGAATTCAATACAAATTTGCAATACACACTGGATGTTCGCCTTCCTCCAATAGACACTTGCTCTGCATTCCTAAATTCAGGGAAACAACCATTTTCCTCAGGCAATGTTGTGATGTTCAATGTGTTAAGTAATTTACCGCAAGTTTGTGGAATTAATAGTTTCTTCATTACTCCATTGACTGCATTTGCACTTTACCTGATTACTTCATGTTGTCGGTCTGCTAGGCTACTGTCCTGTAGCAGTAGCCTCCCCCCTTTTCTCCTTCCCATTGCTTATAATTTCTTGTCTGTGGTACTTTATAGTAAAAGCATCCTCAACTTTCATTAAGTCCGATCCTCAGCTTGTATTACTTCTATTTTTATATTTTCCTTACTTTCTTTTTCACTGGAAAACTTTTAATTAAAAATTCTTGTACCTATAGTGGAAAATGATTTCGAAAACCGCGAATTTCGGAGAAAACATCTCCATTTTCTACTCACTTCAATAGATTTTATTATGGCTTTTACGTAAAACTTTTGGGAAATCATAAAACAACCTCATCGACCCCATCCCCCGCCACCATCCTTCCATGGAGTCGTTAAGGTTATCCAATGATTACTTCAATCATTTTTCAGTTTTCAACAAGGAAGCCAAACTGCCCTCAAATCATGGGAACGAAGTTCTGCAGATGACAGTTTTCAAAATTGATTGCTCTCAAGTCTCCTCCTGTATGTAGAAAACCGATATTTTTATTCCGGAAATTTTTGAGGGCCATTAATTTACGGCGAATTATCATAAAAATCCTTCTTTGAAGTCCAAATCCCTCGGGACTGTGAGCAGAGTGTTCTAGGAACAAAGGACTTGTAGTTGAAGATAATGGATTCCAGAGTTTATGATAAATTAAAGGCAATGAAATCGAGAGGAAAAATTTCAAGCTGTTCTCAAAGACATGAGAAGATGTTTTCAGCTTATTTTTGCATACAATTATTTTTCTTGTTCTAGTAATATTTCCAAAACACGATGTGTTTGAAAAATTGCTGTGCAAAGTTTTTACTTTAAAAACATTATTTAAAGAAGCTTTAGAGTATATATATATCATTCATATCAATGACTGCAAACTCATGCTCCTTCATCAACTAAAAATTCATTTCCCCAGTAACCAATTAATTATGTTATGGGCATTAACCAAAACATAAACAAAAAGTAAATAACTAAATATAAACTTAATTGATTATTTCCAAAAGAAATCTCATCGGAACACTTTACAGTTGGTTCTTCTGCAATCTTCAAGTGGATTTACAATACCATGTCCTTCCTGTCGTTCATTAAAACTTTACAACTTAGTAGACTTATTGAAGTGTTCCATGTTTGCGCCTAACTCAACAGTTGATCTGATAAAGTCTTTAAAAGTTTCTGATTTGGGAAACTTTTCCTTCGTCCTCTCAAAAGCCGGGCGCATTTGGATTTAGATATCACGTCCCAACGGGACACATCGTTTGTCTTGTAACATATAGCCTCGCAGTGCTTAAACAAAGTTTTTATATTCTCCCTTTTATATGAAAACTTAACCGCACTCTTCTCGTCCTTCTGGCGTACATACGATTCACATACATACGCACACACACACAACGCCATCAAACATAAGAGCATGGACATCTTAAAACATTTAGTCGTGCAGAAATTCACGAAATTTTCAGGGTGGAAAGTTCGCATGATTGGGAAATTGGAAATGTTCCAAAAAAGAAAAAGAAAAGAAAAAAACATAACGGACTACAAGATCCTGAAACCTTCGAATAGTCAGTTCATATTTGAGAAGTTAACAGATGTCTTCCAGTGTTTGAACTTGGAATATTTCGAGCAAAATCGAATTGTCTGATTAGTTCTGAAAGAGGTTGAAGAGTTATTGCATTGTAATAAGTTGGATTAACCGCATAAGATAACTGCTTATCTGCTATTTCAAGAGTGTAGATTACTTTGCTAATATTTGAAAGTTGAAGTACACATTATGCCACGGAGAGGAGCAGCCATTTCGGCAAAGTTTAATTATTTCCTAAGAGGATTTCTGCAAATCTGTGTTTCGCACAAAAGTTTTCCAGAACTGGATACAAGGATACCTATGGGACGACATGAAAATGGTGCATTGATCCCTGTGGTCAACCCCGAAATGGGCGAACAAATATTTAAAGGACATACTTACTACAGCATTTGCTCCCATAGAGAAATTAGGAAAATATTGTTTTTGATTTAATTTTTGAATTAGGTATTGGTGTTTAGTTTTGATAGCTTCTAAATCTATAATATTCATTAATATGATTTTAATAAACTTTGTTTGTTTATGTTATCTTTTTTTTATTTTTTTATTTATAGTTTCGCTTAATTCAAGCTACAAAAAATTTTAAACATAAATGTATTATGAAAAGATGAAGTCAACATAATTTTTCGAAAGGTGTTCGAAGCGACGAATTGAAATTTTCCGTATGATTTTGAACTGTGGAACTCGTAAAAATATGTCAAATCTCAGCCAGATTCCTGCTAAAAGTGTTAACAAAACGCAAACCATATCCTTTTCAGCACTCCGTTTGCGATGTTTCGATAAAACATAAAAGTGCGTCGAAATCGTTTCAACTCTTGCGTGTAACTGCAATTTATTCAATTTAATGCGTGCTTAGCCATGAAGGCAATTTAGTAAAACACATGTACCTACTGAAAACAGCACAGTTTCGTTGCATATTTCGGTAATTGCAAATTAGAACAAAACACAATTTAAATTAATTTGCATTTTTGACGTGTTTTGCACATTAACAGCATCCGCATGAATATAGAATTAGCCAGAGAACTTATTTCTTTCATTGCAAATTGATAAATGAATATATTGAATTGAAATTTTGAATGATTGCGAATTCATCCTTCTTGACATTTGTTTCCGTCTGAGTTTAGATGTAATAATCCTTTTTGATTACGAATCGAGTTATACAATGTCCAATTTGCATATAAATTATTCAACTGCGAAGAATTTATAGCACAATGCTGGAATAATATATTTTCCATTTCGATATGCTTCATAAATACATTTCATCTCAGCGTTCATGAGAGTATTTTTCTGTGTTCGAGATGCACGAAAGGTCCAGAGGAGCGCATAAATGTTCGCGGGAATTGCATTGCTCGGTAATTGAACAATCTCATGTATTTCTGATATCATATATTCTCATCGGAAAGTACGTTCCAGTTTATCCTTTTATGTAGCATCATTGGCATAGTTATCCTTCGTTCAGGATGTGAAATGAAGGAGACCCATCCTTCTTCGACTGGCTCAGCTGCCATGTATGCGACTTCCAGCGTTACACATGTTTTCAGCGGAGATCTCTGTTCAATATTGACCAAAGGATAACATATTTGAGTTAAGGGCTTGCGATGACATTCCTCACTCTATGGAAAGATAGTTTCAAAAGGATACAAATAAAACACATGTTACATTATGTTGTTATTATAAACTTTCGTCTACAGTGTGTCACAAAATGTTCAAAGCAATTCATGGATTTCCCTTTCAAAATAAAATAAAACAGATTTTGATTGAATAAAATGAAAATTTCAATGGTTAATATTGTAAACATTCCATTAAATACATATTAAATACATCTAATAATTATGTACGGATATTGTTTATCCACCGTGTTTCCGAGACGAGAAGGACCCAAAATTTATGTATTATTAATTCTGTTTCCCTTGTCGTTGGTGTTGATTAATTTCCACATCCGTATATCATTATAGACACTTGAATACAGTTCCTCGGAAACATAATCACAGGTTTAATGCATTTGAATAATTAAATGGGTTAATTGTGGCTGAGATCAAGTTATACAGTTTGTATGTGTTTCAAATAAACATTGTATTTTATCTTACATGTACCTACAACATTAAGTTTGTATAGCATTAGTGAAGATTCATCTCATGAATAGCATTATACCACATGTGTCTTATAATTACTGTTAATAAAATTTCAGGCAGACAACAAAATCAAATTATAAAGGTATATCTTCTTTTGTTTTGTATTCCTTTCCAGATTATATTTCCAGTAAATGACACGAACAAAATGATCACATTAATATTTAAATAACTAAGTGAAAGTGTTGAAAATGTACGATAATAAAAATAAAAGCGGGAACATTGTGATTTGACGGTTTCCATTTCACACGTCTTACCCTCGCGAATTGCAAAAATTCCTGTCACATCTGAGGATTTCGCGAAGTGATAAGGACATTGCCTCAAGCTAAAATATTCAGCTCTTGATTTCACCAGGGGTGTTGAAATGACTTTATATCATTTTCCTTTAAAATATTTTTATAGAATATTTCTTTTTGTGCCAAAACCGTCTTTTGTTACTAAGTCCTGGCGGTGACACATTTTTGAAGGCTATATATAAAGGATGTCAGATATTATTTTCACAGGCCTAGACTTTCTTTGTGTATATTAAATAAAATTTATTTAATATTGCTACGTTTCTAATGTTGTAATAATTAAAATAATGTTTTCAAACTCAAATACATAGGTACTTAAAAATAACTTTGAATATTTAACCTCAACTTTGACGTAATAAGTTTATTTTCCGTATTGCCATTTCACCGTTATTCGGAAACGAAATTATGAAAATAATTTCCATTTTTAACACAGCGATAAAAGTACTCAAGTAAAAAATTGGTTTTGGGATCAAAATTCCTCAGAATGATGAGAATAAGGTTGGAAATTTTTTTTTTTTAATGGGTTTTAAATGAGTTTAACTTTCACCATAAGCCACCCATTTTTAACCTTAATTTTCTTGCATGAGAGAACTCAATACCAAAATAGTCCTTCGCGGGAAGGAAGTGAACCTATACGCATCAACTCATAAATAATGTACCGTTGTAGCAATATTTTCGCCGTCTCACAAAAGCACAGACTTATATTAAAAATTTATTGCTTCAAGTATTTTATATAAACATTTCAGAATCTAAATCAGTTCTGGCAGATCTAACCACTCCGGAATACAGTCTTAGTTTATGGCTGCATTATACGCACGACGTGATAGGGGGGGGGGGGGGGGGGGGGTGTTAACCCTTTCATGGATAACATGCCCACATAACAAATGCGCTCAGTGTGTGGATAAATCCTATAAACTTTTGCACTCAGACAACCGTGAAGGCTTGGCAAGGGTGTTTTTTTTCCTTTATTTTAACACATATGCATGTATGGTTATGGAAAAGAATCGAATTTTTCTTGAATGGGCGTGAAGGCGGAATTAAACATACGTCGGTTGAAAATATAAATAGAACTTTAATTTGCATTTTGAATTAGATTTAAATCGGCTGTTTTTGAAATTACATGTTTTAAATCACTACAAAAGCAATCGATTTTCAATTGCAGAGAATAATGGGTTGGAACCAAAACGAAACTAATTTAACCACACTATATCAATGTCGAGAATAGTTTAAAATCAATTAATTATTTGTAGCTATACAATTTAATGTTATAAATAATTAATTAACACAATCCACACACTTAAATTGTAATGTATTACAATATTACATGAATGTCCAAAAAGGTCCTCCATTAGCAAATGAAAAGATCATCCATATTTGAACTCATGAACTTAATTGAAAATATTAACCAAAAACATTCCAAAAATGTAATAAACACCTCTCTAAAAATTTTTCAGGTGAAATGAATAAATTTTTTGAACATAGGTACAAACATTTTACGAATTTCATGAATTTTATTGCACTCAGAAGTACTCAAAAAAAGGTGAACAATTTTCATACCGAATTAAAATCACGAGAAATTACTGGAAACCATGGAAAAAGTTTGCACGCAAGTCCCGTTACTTTGGCAGAAAAAAAAACATTTTTTACAAATTGCTCCAATGGTGGAATTTAATTTGAAGCCTTTTATCACACCCGGTCAAATTTGGTAATACTGTAACCAGCTAATTAGGGTATTCCATTAAAACATAAAACTTACACTTTTTTCATACATATATATTAACAAAGGTGTCTATGCGAAAGTATAAATTATAATTACAACATTAATTAAGCAATTAGAGGGTGCTTGGATAACAGCCAAAAAGAGAACGTGTTGGACGCTGAGAAACAAGGAAAATATGGGTTAATTATTTTTGAATTTTTCTCTTTTACCCAGCTATAAAAGGAGACAGTAAAAAATAATACCCCTGACAAGGAGAGTAATATCAAAGAGGAAAAAAAGAACTTCACCTTTTAATGGGGGCAATTTTGAACATTTTTAAAAACATTTTTAAAACAAGTATGGTTTTTTTCTAGAAAATTACGTAGGAACTTATTTACCCTCGAGGATATTGACGTTTTACAATTCCCGTACATTTATAATTATTCACAAATCCTCGCCTACTTGAAGAGGTAAAAACTGTTTATATTATAAACACGTGAATTCCAGGGCGAAAGAAAATAATTACAATCTTCACATAATTGTTTGAGTTATTTATAGAAATTTTCATAGTAGGTATATAAAGTGCCTTGATTTTAAATTCTTATAAAATTGAGTAGACTTTAAGAGCTTGGTATAATTTTTGTGCATGAAGAATTTAAATCCGTTATGCTTGCAATGTCTTATTTACCTTCTTCCGTCATCAATGAACCAAGGCGAAGTCTACAATTACCATTGAGTTTCTCAACTCCCACCCACCCTAACTAACTCTTTGAAACATTTCAGTGTAACTCCTCAGCAGGGCACGGGGGGACTGGAGTCTCTCATAATAAGTTTCACATCCATCAGAATAGGGGCGACTAAAAGCAGTTTCCCACTGCAAACACTCAACACTCAACATAAGCAAAACAATGTTTCTCCGTTGAATTCAAGCATAAACGAGATATGCAGTAAATTGCATATCACATGACGAACTGTCATTTGAGACTTCACAATGGATGGATGTGGCCAGAGTTAGACTGCAGGTCTACAGTGTTGTTTACCAGTGAGTTTCATGATTTGCATAACGTCAAGTGCTCATCTTGAAACGCTCCCTTGAATTTCGCGCTGAGATTGGTTCATCAGTGCTTATGAGCGTACTTTGTTGATCAAGGCACATTTCCGGAGTCATATTTTCCGTATTTTCAAGAAAAGCAACATGTTTAGAATTGTGGCTAGCTCAAATAACACGCAGATCCATTCACCAAAAACGGAATCCAACAACAATTCTCTGAAGAACCTTGGTATTAACCCTTCGCGAGTTGAGGAGGAGCGGGGAAAGGCATATAAAGAGAGAGACGGAATAATGAAGAATAACAGAAAATATTCTGGAAACTCGACCTGGCAATGAATTAAAGAAAAATCAGCTACCCACCCTGAATGAGTTGTAGCCTTGTAGGAAAGCCATTTGTATTTTGGGAAGGTTCTGCTATCTACAGATTAATTCCTCGGAAATGGAACAACATTAGCATAATCAAATAATCGTGTAACATTACTCTCCCCGGGGGAAACACAGCTATACCTACCGATAATTAGTAAACATAAGAATATTGAATTTGCTCCTTCCCTAGCGGCAAGTTGCCTATTTGCGTACAATTCGCAGATAAGGGAATTATCGAGGAACTCACTTATCTTAATTATTCCACTCACAGATGAAGTGATTAATTAATTATTGCATTGATTTATACCATAAAACAAGGTCAAGGAAAGGATGAAACACAATAATTTTATTTTATTAACAACGTAATAACTTCGTTCGGAGAGGATAAATTGGATTACATCAAAAAGGACTCACTTCCCTTTGTTATTGAGAACAGAATCGAGTATCTATCCTTTCAATAGCAGATTTCAATGCAGACCTTGGGTCGTCAATACCACTGCACATTCAACTGCTTGCTGTGTCCTGAGCTTGTTGACATTGCAATTACAAACACTTACTTCTACTGCTTGCACATGTTCTTACAAAACATTGAACATCGCATTTCGAAGCTTCTACCAGTTTAGCTCGTCATGTGCTTGTCCTGATTAATTTCCCTTCATTAGAATCGGGAACTTCTCCATGAGCTGTTAAAGAAAATTTTACCAAACCCTTTGACTAACATAAACCAGCTCTCCGGACTACAAGAGCACTTCACCTGAACTTGTCAAAGAACATGACATCCATCGCAAAGTTTTCGTTCAGTGCACATTCAAAGGCTTCATGTCCTTCGTCCTTCCAGTTTGTGAGGCAATTTTATACTACCATTTCGATATCTAGACTTGCGTTTCTATTGATTTCTCTTAACGAGATCTCTTTTCGGTACTTTGAAAAAGGCAAACTATTAGATTTCGGATTTGACGTATTGAAGTTTGCTGAACTTTTCAACTGAAAGACGTATGTTTACGTTTACAAACATACAATCGTTGTTGTTGTAAGTTCAATATTACGTAGAAAAACGAATAATTGGAAACTTCGTCTAAACTTGTTTAGAATTGGACATGTCTGGCGAAGTGTGATTGACAAAAGGAATTCGAACAACTTTTGTTGAAATGGAAGTGAATGAGAGAATGTTGAAACTTTCCTAATTGATGAACGAAGGGAAACGACATTTATGAAACAATAAACAACAACAAATTACCAGGTTAACATTGTAACTTTCTGTTTAATATGGTTGTTGCTCCTTGTAAGAAGTGATGTACCTACACAGCCGAAAACTCTGCAGAGTTTACTAGAAGTTAAAACAATATGTTGTCTGAAAAGATTAAACCTAAATGGCTGAAATAATTCTAACGGAAATTAAAAACATCGGTGCGAGAAGGGGACACTGCAAATTTAGAATAATTTCAATTATTAAGAAAAACACATTCTGTAAAATCAATGCTTGCAACTTTTTTTCAAAGTTTAGAGAATCTATTTTAGAAGCTGCTATTAATTCAAACAGATGAAACCCCTAAAATAAACTGGAGCGCAGGACTCTGGAGTGATTGTCGAAAATTGAATATTGATTGGTGGAAAGAAATATTTTATTTCCAGCCATCAGTTTGACTTCATTGTTTTATTTTTATTTCTTCCAGAAAACTATTATGTGTGGAAAGCGGAACAATAAACAACATCAACTTCCCGGAAGAAGTATTTCTACCCTAAGTACTATCCACCAATGACTGTCACGTACTTCAATAAAACCTTAAGTGCAAAGTGCAGGACAGCAATTAAAAAGTAGATCAAAGGAAGGTGCCACATTGCAGTACATTCTCAGTTCTGGTAAAAGCAAACTAAAACCCACATTCCTCATTCTGCATTGTTCCGTGTTTCAGTATTCAGCGTAGGTCGCCCGGCATAAAAGTAAACGATACTTTAAAAACGAATTCCTTCGGATCCCAGGAGCAGTTGTCGATAAGGTATTTTTCTCAAAAAATTACAGTAAACATGATACGTGCCTGCAGAATCTTGGCCGGATACCTTCGGTGCACCTTTTCCCGTAAAGACACGTGATATTAAGGAAAATCCCAGAAAGGATCTCTCCCGGTTGCTCTTGGCTTGTGGCTTACGTTTTTTCCATTCACCATGGAACATAAAATGTTTTAACCATACGTCCAGTCACGTAATTTCCAGGTAATTTACGTGCGCAAATGTCCAGAATCCCTGCGACCTAATAGCATCAGTTGAGTTTCAAGTAAACACGTTATGACTGGCAAAGTATCCTTGCTCACAGGATGCCGCACATGTTTGAACAGTGCCGTATGTGACTGGTACAGAAGGTTTTGCACAGAATTCCCGGATATTTGCGCCCTTTGGGCTTTTACAGAGCCATTGAGGCAGCCGACTGTTTATACCAAGGGCAAGGTACACTGTTTTTACGATGATGGATTATACCCGAGATAATCCGTCAGTAATGGGTGAACCTTCACAACACTTTTGGCCAAAAGTCACGTTTGGTCCTGTCACTCGGACTTGATGGCAATATCTCTTTTGTCAAAGATTCCTTTGGGGAATTTTACGTGATACAGAATTTCTGGTGAGCTCTCTTCTTTTCACTAAAAGCATGTCAAATTTCAGGATATTTAGCAAAATATGATAAAGGTGTTTGTGTTCATGATTATTAGAAAACATTTGTAAGTGCAATCATGAGAAAATTTCTCTATTATGGCATCAACTAAAGAAAGAAGATATTCCGTTATTTGAGGAAATTATTGTGATAAGTTACAGGAAACGAGAATGTAATGTAATTATAAATTCCAAAATTTCTTCATTTCAGGTAAATAGAAGATCCGGAATTCCTATAGCGACATTATTTGTTCTCTTGTTTATAAAACAACTTCAAGTATTCCTCACGGAAATTCCTCCACTGTAATGAAATTGCATTCTCAACTACTTTTTCCATTACAACAAATTAATTCACCTTTCTACCTCTCCATAAATAACTTTTGTGCGACGTAAATTGTCTTTTTTTTCACTCTCAAAATAATTTCACTAAAAGCAATTAAAGAACTCAAATACCATTGAATGAACTAATGCCCAGTTCCTGTCAGCCAAAAGAAAAACTTATTTTCGAGTACAAAAGAAGTGAATGGAAACAATTCTCCAGACACAAAGTTTTCCGTTTGCTAACAAAGTTAACATAAAGATGCAATCGGCCCTTGAACAAATTGTTGCACTTCAATATCACCAAAAGAAAAAAACAATAAAACGAAAAAGTACCAAAAAAAATGAAAGAGTAAAAATAAAGAGAGAAAGAAACAAAAACAACAAAATTGAATGAAGTATTTAGCAAAGTTTTCTGCATTCAAGCATCCTTGCGCGATAACAGAAGACAAATGCTTGTTAGCGTGAGTATTTGAACTTCTGTAAAGGATGTGATAACATCCTCCACGTTTATTTGCCTTATTGAATGGAGTGTGATGAACGCAAGCACTAAAAACGATTGAAAGTTTACTTGTCACTTTCTCAAGAGATTTAAGTATGGTTTTATAGATTATCCTGGAAGAAGGATGTGAATTGTTATCCGTCATAAATTATTATCTATATAAATTAAAACTTTTACGGAAGTATAATTTGTTTAGGTCAATTATGCAATATCCTATAGATATAAAACATCATAGTTTAACACTGAAACAATTAACGTTTGTTGAGAAATCGTGTAAAAAAGCGTGTAAAACAGCTTTCCAATCGTAAAAAGAGAAATTCGTTACAAATTATTGAAAAGCCCGGTACAAAACGAAAGTTTTTATAGTAAAAATAGTTCCGTTCAATTAATTAGAAATTGCATTAAAACGTATTCAGAACAATATCTAACGAAAAAAAGTTAAAAGTTATATTACACATATATATTATTTAATCAGTAAACAAAATCAACGTGTTTGTGTAAAAACGATTAAGGCGTATATGGCAACATTAAAAGGGAGTTGCCCGATTTTGCTCATCTCCGAACCAAATGTTAATTAACAATGCAGAGTGTAACTTTGTTCATTTATCTCAAATACACGTATTTTAAAAAACGTTCTGAACTAAGTTCCAAAAGTGCTTCATGGACGAATAATTACTGCAACATTAAAATTTTTTTTAGATAATTAGGAAACTGTAGGTACTTACAAAGTGAAAAAAAATTTCATTAAATCTTAAAACTTACTTTTGATTTAAAAAAAAGTGAACAAAAGAAAAAAATATGTAATAGGCAAATAAAGTTCAAGAGGCTGAACAATTTAACGGTGGAATTCCCAATTACAAAACCAATTTTAGTGAAATCATTTTTTAATACGCCCAAAGGAGCACTAATGACCCTCACTGTGGCTTAATTACAAAAAACTCTTGAGTTAAAGTTTTAATGAGAGTGTATCAATTAATGAGTCCGCGGAACATGAAAAAATAAATTTTTTTTCAAGCATATAAGAACAGACTCACTGAAAGTGAATACTATCGGGAGGTCCTTTTTTACTTTCACCTCAAGCTTACGTAGAAAAAAAAATGTAGGCACCTACGTTATACCATTCGCCCCTGGGCAATTAACATTTTTAAAATTAATGAGACTATTCGATTTCACCCCGTCTGCAACTGGGGAGCACTCTTGGGTCGTTTCAACGCAAATAATTCGTTTCAACAATGCAAACAGGATCAATATCCTCTTCGTGGTAACAATTAATCAAAGACTGATCCACCCCAACGAGGACCACCTGAAGTCCTTAAGCCTACTCAATCGTTTATATTTGAATTCAGTGTTTCCTGCGGAGGCACTTCAAAGGATTATTATCTGTGGTTTTTATCTGGGCTGGCATTCTTTGCGAAATTCCGTTATTAGGAGTCACTTCAGGTTTCTGATTAGTTCTTTGTCCAGTAAGTCACAGTAATTTGTTAATTACAGAGAACTTTAAATGACCCAATAATTTTGTTATATAATTTGTTTTTGTATATAGGTAATATGTAAAAGTCATTTTTTCTTATAATTTTAAATTTTTTAAGGATATTTTCCATAATGTAGGTAACAATAGAATATATAAAACATTAATCCGTAATGGAAAAGAAAGAACAAACAAGAAGAACAAATTGCGATCAAAATGCATCAAAATGGGATCCGAAATTGATTAATTACTGACACATAAAACAGCATTCCCAACGAAATACGTAACATTTTTATTCAACAAGTTGGACTTTATTCGAACAAAAGTAACCTTTTGGGTTTTAGTAAACGTCCAGAAAATTCAGCCTTTTTCATAAATTATATCCTTGTTATTTGCTTACACCAACGAAGACAGTTTGTTGCTGTTAAGAAAAATCGCATCCCACACCAAACAAAATCCTCTCAAGAGCAGAGTTCATAAATCATTCTTGAGGATCCTGTGAGCCGAACGGTCTAGAAAACATTTTCCAAATACAAAACAAAAAAGAAACAGTAGTGGTATATCCTTTTACGGAAAACACGTCAAACAACGGATGATGGATAAAATCTTTAAGAAGGTCAAGCAAATGGAAGAAAGTTGTCCCTTTTTTCATGGGGAATGAACTTTGTATGGTATGGTAATGTGTAAAGCTATAAGATCTATCTAGTATCTAGCATCCGTGATACAACGAAGGTCTATATTCGCTTACTTTTATCTGCATTACTTTTCTCTCAGATGACTGGGTTTAAGGCCAGCTGAATGTAAACATTACAGCCGAATAGAGTTCCTTTTCTTCAGTTTCACAGTCTCGAGAGATTTGAAAAAAATTTGCTAAAACTCATGCTTTTTTATCCTTTTTTAAGGAGTTTTTCAAAGCACTCGCTAATTGAAGTTATCATTATTTTCTGATTTAAGGAGACATTCATCTCTGCATAAATCCAAGAAAATTTCCAAGAGTATTCTTTAATTTTTACCCACGACACTTGATGAACAAAAAAGTACATTCCTAGAAGTACGTAAAGTTTTCAGATTCTCTCCTTACTACCTGGCCCATTCATGTGGTTCTCATTTTATCTTTTGTTCTCGCTTCAATAGAAATCCTTTAACAAAAACCATGCACTTAGCAAAAAAGACTCCTCTGAAAGGACATGAAATGAGCATTTGAGCGCGCATCTATTCATTAACGCAGCAAAAGTGACATATTCATTTTAACGAGAGCTCACAGTAATCAGACTGGATCCTGAATGAAGTCTCGTCCTTGTGATGTATTGTCTATCTACAGTTCTTTTGTGTATTTCAAATAACAATTGTTCTCTGAATTGAAAACAAACACGACGATGATGATAGCGCTTTAAAAGCAATAGATATCATCCTTCCAGGACAATGCAATTAAAAGGAGATTTATTTTATTTTAGGGATTGGAGAAGTTGAAGTCTTCTGTTCATATGTCCTTCATTGTGTCTCTCTCCATTCAGCACAACTACTTAAATAGATTGGTTAAGATTAAATATTTTAATAATTAATGGGGCATCAAGGATAATGTAATGCGAAATTATGTAAATTTATAATTTCCTTTTTAGGAAACTCAATTATTTTTGGTGTATTCCATTAGCGTATAACAACATTCAGTCTAATTCCATTTGGTCCAGGATGCAGCCAATAAATTTCCAAGACATGGGCATTCATTTATCTTCTAAAATACAACGTGCTTTTTTTTTGTAGATTATATATTCTGTTCAAAAAGTCTGGTAATTTATTAAGGAACTTTCAAGAATTCCATAAATGGTGGATTGTATCCTTTCGAAGTTCAAAAACGTGACCATTTTATATCTGATTCTATCCATGCAGGATATAAATATCTCGACTCAGGGTATTGCCTTGAATATTTATACTTTTAGGTAAACTATCCACTTTTTAGTTATCATCAAGCTGAATAAGGTCGTCGAACATTCATCTTGGACTTCACACACATCCGTTTATCCTTACAACAAAATATCCCATGTATATATTGAATATAGCAACAACAAAAAAAAACATTTACTACCTTCAAAGGATGAAGTCACGTTCAAGCTTAAAAAATCACTTTCGAGAACACGTAAACTGAAGGCATTCTCTTCCGGAATATTCTCGTATTTCCTGTTCCCTGTTATGTAAAGTTATGAGTTTTGTCCCTCATCCCAGGTTGAATATTATGTTCTCAGGGACGAAATGACACAACTGAGATATGCTTTCCTCAGGGACATCATTATTGTTACTAAAGAATACAATTTCCTATTCAAAATGTTCTATTCGAATTGCTACATTGAAAGTGAAAGTAAGAAATTTTTATCAGAACATTTGCTATGATTTCAGGATATTTTAAAATGGCGAACGATAGAGTAAGGTCCTAGTAGAGCTTTATCAATGAATGCTTTTAGCATGCAATGATATCCTTCTGTATATAGTACACTTAAATATTCTTCTGCATAACGTTTTCAATTGCATTGAATAAAATACCGATGAATAATTTCTCTAATATGTGCAACAACATGTTTAAGTTCGAATTGATTTTCCTCGCTTTACATCCTGCCTCAATAAGCTCAGACATCCTTCAAAAGTTTTCTCTACGTTTATTTCTGATTGTAAAAATATTGCTTCTGCGAGAACGAATGCATTCAGTCTTACAGAATCTGGATTACATTTTCTCAGCAAAATATGGTCTGCAGTTAAAACATCACTGATATAATCTGAAATAGAACTTCGCAAAATAAATCAGAATCACTTTGCTTACAAATCAAGACAGTTTTTTGCATACATTTCCTACATTTTCATTTGTATTTTGCTTTTAAAAAATAACCTGGTATATGGAACAGTTTTGTTTTCAGAATTTCTTTTCCAACAAATAGGTATATCCAATAGATATTAAATATAGGAACATAACGGAGCATATAATTTGTAATTCACTATCATTTGGAAAAATAACGATCCCCTCAACAAAAAGGTTCCGTTACCTCACTAACTAGTAACTATAGTTTCAGTTGATATAATGGTACATAAACAACATTGGGCACAGTATCTGAGTCATGCCACTAAACACGATTACATTGCACCCGAATTCCGTAAATTTTCGGCAAAAACTCAAATTACTCGATAAAACTTTTGCGGTCTATTTTTAACCCAAAAACTTCCAACAGCTTCTTAAAAGAGGAAAGTCCTTAAATTTAGATGCCATTTCCGGCGGATCTTCCCCCTCTCCAACAGTCCAACCACTTTTGCTAGAATAAGAAAATAAAATTTCTGACTTACTTCTTACTTGGAAAATTGTGATGAAGAAGAAGTGATTAGATAAGAGCTCCTCAGTGTTTTTGTATTATGTGCTTTTTTTACCTTACCTCTGATAGGAAGAGATATTTTTATCAAGAGTTTTACCATCTTGAGATGGCAGGATAAATTGTCCCTTTTCACTGCATTGTCCTGTCTACCCTCATTTTGGGGAAAGTGTGATTAGGCACGGCAACAGGGTTTGGTTTAGTCATGATATGAACTTTGGCGACCTTTACAGTCTTGAACACCTTTTAAACCGGAAACGTGAACTTAGCCCCAATATATTACTTCGTTGAAGTAATTATCCTGAAGGATGAAAATTGAGATTTTGTACCATGACGATACTGAAAAATAAACCTTCATTTACCGAGAAATGTTTATGCCCAGGAAGGCGGGGAGATAATGTTATTTTATACTATACTTTTAATCATTGGAATACTTTATTTATTTGTTACTTATTTCAGTTTACGAGAATTTTCAAGTAGAGAAGCTTGTTTAAGATCATGTCTTATGTATATATATACGTATAAATTTTTAATAGTATTTTTTATGATACATTTTACTGTACTTTAATGCTTCAAAACCAGGCAGAATAACACGATCGATTTACCGATTTTTCATTATTAATTCCTATTTAAGAAGGTTGTGTTTAATATTTTGGTACAGGTAAAAATTTACAGGGAAATAATAACTTATACTATTCTCATCACTTATAAAAATTCTTTGAATAATTTAAAGTCACTTTCAGCAAGGCGAAGACCACTCAGAAAATCTTAAATAGTCAGCAATTTATGGTCGCAGTACGGCATCATCCCCCTCAGCAAAAGGCACTCCACATTCCACTGAATTTCGCCCTCGCATTGTACGCACCAGTTGTATCAAATAATAGAAACTCATCCTCCGGAACCCATTCAGGATTGATCTACTTTTTATTCGTGTCACAATATTCAACAAATTTTCATATTTACCTAATAAATTCGTTTTTATGCACAGAACAAATAAAATTTCCATCAATTTTCCCTCATTTTATAGCACTCAATATTTTTCACAATAGGTTTTCTTTTGGTATCATTTTTTACAATATTTAGGGAAAAAAAAGTTTTTCATTTAATACCACATTTTTTGGTTGAACTTCAAGGACATTTTCCATAATGAAAGACAAATTTGATTAAGATTTTTTTCAATCTTTTTATTGAATCGAATTTTATTAACACTTTTATCAAATTCAATTGAAGTCAATCAAAATTTGCAGAAGAATTTTTGAATGTAATAAAATCGTTTGTAGTCGATTCCCGTCTAATAATAAATTGAAGGATTTTCAATAATCTTAAGGCACAGGGAAACGTTTATTTGTTTTTGACACCGTCAATAAACAATGTATTCAGCCAGGAGCTTGTGACATCAAAAACAGAGTGAAATCATTTTCATGAAGGGTTCGGTTCGACACACTCCATGACTGGATTTCCTCCGTTTTTATATCGCCGCTTCCGGTTGTCCTTCTGCTGCCACAATCCTCCGCATCCAGCATCGATTCGAAAACATTATTACGAATGCATCAATCAATTCAGGAGCTCGAATGCATTGGTGCAACTCTAACTAATCTCAACCATTTTTTAATGTCCAAAATGTCTTGTATGATGATGACGAACATCCAGAGCAATTAGTATGGAGCGCCTGGTTCTGTTGGTTATCAATCTCCAACCATTTGATGCTTTCCAAAGTGCACTGAAAGTCAAAACCAAAAGGCTATAAAAAACACAGAAGGAGCAGTGGTCTCTCGTCCTGGATGTGAAGTGGCCGCACTCTTGTTAACATGAATTAAAATGCACACATGCCACCACTGGAGATGAAACACATGTACGTTGTTTTTATCTTAGTTTTCTTTCTATTCGGGGTAAAAGGTATTATTGCTGGAGCAGATTTCGCTCGCACTGAAATCCGTGTAAAACCTTCCGTAATCCTCTTCCTGTCGCAAGAAAGAAACATTAAACAAATGGCCCTAATTGAAAAGCGGGTGCACTCCCTACATGCCTCTGTCCGTGGCTAAATGCACTTAAGATAAAAAAAAACGTATCCCCATCCAGCGAGTGTATTATCGCTGAAATATAAACCCCAGAAGTTTCAAGAGGAATATTTACGACTTCATAAACAATTAAGGGACTCTGTACGTTTAGTTTTTATTTATATTTTTTTGGTCCCGATGAACAGTGCACCAGAACGCTGTTGTCTGTGCTCTGGACAAACGATAAGGAAGAACTTCCTTGCTTAGAGGGAATCCAGTTCGCCTCTTGGCGTTCAGCATCCCGGATGCTGTTGTACCAAAAATTTATTCGACCAACGGCCAAGTGAATCTGTGGATGTATGTGTTCCCTGTTCACCATTGCATGCAAATATGTGGATAACTGAAACTGATTTTAGTTGCGAACTCCTGATGATATATTCTTCCACTGAAAGGATGGAGCTGTGGGGACCAGTTAACTATATGCGGAGATCCTGGAATTCATGCGATTGAATACGATCCACACACACAGAAGGTGTACTTTTTCGATACTTAAAAGTGCATTACTTCTGGAGTGTACTTCCTCTGAACTCAATAAGTTGTCAGAATTTATTACTTCTCTCTGTAGCGGGGACTGTTGCAATTATATTAGTTTCCTCATCCTTTCACTCAAAGTTCCGTTTAAGTGCACTCCAGAAACATGACATTTGATAAAAACTCACATTTTTGAAAAACGGATTCACTTCAGAATCTGATTTCATCCCTTAAAGTGTCCATTAACATTCTCAGAGTTAGAGGAAATCTTCATCCTTCGTTGAACACACACACACATAAGTCGATTCTGCAGAAATCCTCCTATTCAGTCTTCACCACCCTCAATAGGACACAAGCAGATTAATATCCATCTCCGGTTATTTTTTTTTGTGTTTTTATAAATGAGATATTTTTTTCTAATTAACTAATCGCTCTGCGGTAAGTTGATCTCATTCTGGATAATTACCATAGATAAATTCAAGCTCAACGTTCCGAGACATGAGCCTAGTTAAAAACTCCTCATTCAGGATCATGTCCCTGAAACAACTCATTTACTAGAAGGAACTAATTTTCCTTCCCGGTCATTATGATAAATTGTTTTGGTTCTTGCCGCTCTGAAAAGTTCATCGTTCAGTGCATAGAAAAAGCTGAGCGGGTTTTACGGGGGCCAGCAAAAGATAAAATGCCGGGAACTTCGCTCGGTTGAACTTTTAAGCCAATGAGAATTAAAAAGATTCATTGAAAGATATTTGAAGAGTAAACTTTTGTAACTTCTCGCTGAGTGGCATCGACTAACTCCAACTATAAGCACTGAAAAATACTGTCATTCGAACACAATCACAGGACGATGGAAAGAAGGGGTAAAGTTAGCATTGCAACGTACCGGATTATATTGCTGAGACAAAAAAAAACCAACACACACAACAGGAAAACAAGATCGTAATTAACCCGGATTGAACTGGAGTCTCGGATCCTAAACTGGGACTCGAATATAAACCAGGTCTCGTGCAGGTGAGGGACTGTCATAAAGGACCTACAAACGCACCTTTATTGCTGCCATGAAGTAAACGTGAGCGATTTTCCAGTAGCCATTCGAAAGGTTCATTAGTCCTTTACGCTCAAATGCCACAAAATTCTAGATAAGCTCCATGTGGATATTCCACACCCCAATCGGGGATGGCTTAACGTCCCTCGCGGGTTGTGGGTGTTCACATAAATTTCTTTGCCGTACAGACAAAACCGAGTCACTAACCCGTTCGGGATGGAAGGTCTCGCGTCTCATTTATCGATGACTAAAGTGCTTCATACTCGATTAAGCCGAGAACCCTTCACGTTTGATGCCGTTAATTAATGGGATTAGTTGCTGCTGCTCTTAGACAACTTATCAGTACGAGGAGATGGTAAGAGGGGGTGAGATGTGACTCTTTAAAATGTTAATTTATGTTGATTACTCTCGATACCAATGACAGAGATTTTATAAAACATTCTTGTTTTGTTTCCAAAAGATTTATTCCAGACCGTCATAGTTTCTTATCTCCGCCTTTGGGTTCTTGTTTGTCCAATGACCTCCATTGACCGATTCCAAACTGAAATAAAAAAAAAACACACAAACACGCCGAATAAAAACATCTTCAACTTATGCAGCAAATTTGATGAAATGCCGGGAAATCCGTTTTTTACTGGAATCAAATTGTAATCGATCCACAATTTCAATGTTTTCATGACTGCTATCAGTTGTGAACTTTCTTCGACCATTAGAATTAGCTTATCACATTTCAGGGGCAAAAAATCGATTTATGGCTTTGTGATTGTAGATTTGTTTTCTCACTTGCATGACATAAATAAATTAATTTATTTGTTTGAATTGTGCTGGGAATGGATTCGTTCAGTCTTTTTGATAATTTCCAGTAATTATGGAAAAACCGAGTAAACAAAAAATACAAGTTCTGAGTTCATTTCACTATAATTTTATTTAAGTACAATACCTTTACATTTTATCAAATTCAAATGTAAGCAAGCTAAATATTTTTATTCACATTTAAAAAGCTTATCGAGAATCTTAAAAGTTGAAAATAATTTATTTTGTTTTATTTGGTTTTTTGGTGTTTTTACAGTTGCAGTAATTCGTCATCGCTTTCACTGAGTTGATCGGCATTCACAAGTAGGAGACTCGCTTCCTCAGTGTTTGCAACCTAAAAACAATTTGCATAAAACATTCAAAATATATTATACAAAAACACGAATGTCATTATATTTTTTACCCGACTATAATGCACTGTTGGAGGTATAGATCTGAAGTAATTCTTAAAACGAGCTCTTCTCACAGGATTTCGCAAAATCACAAGGCATAAAATCGCAATTATTATCACAAGAAAAACAGTTGTTATTATGACTAAAATGTTTTCAGTTAAGAATGTTTTGAAAAAGAATAATTGAAGAGAAAAAAATACTTGTTATATTTGTTACTTTATCTGCTGTTTCCTTAAATTCGCCTGATTTTTGTGGCGGTGGTTGAGGTTTTTCAGAATCCTTATTCGAATTGGATTTTGATGTGACTGGAACATTTTCAGGCGTTGTTGATTTTTGAGTCGTAGTTTTTGTCGGATGTTCTTTGATTGGAACAGGAAGACCAAGTAAAGGACAAATGTCTGGAACGTTTTGGTTGATTATTAAACTGCATTGTTCGTCCTGAAAAGGAAATTCATGGTTTTATTTCAAATATTTTTTCGCATTTATAAGTCACAAAGATGGAAGCACTAACGAAACTTTTATAGTTGAATAAAATACATATATATATATTTTTCCAATTGTGTCAATCAAATATTTTTTTTAAGAATGCCAATCACACGTCAATCAAGTTTTTATCATTCAGAAATGTTCAATATTCCGTCGAATTGAAACACTGTTTCAGCAAGGACGGACCGGACCGTCATCTGATTTGGCGAAGACATTTTATAAGTTCCAAATCATTTACTTGTCACTAAATTTCATTCGAAAATTCTATCCCATAAATCACGCTCCATAAATTAAATACTTTTCAAACAAATTTAAGGAAAATATCCCCAAAAAAGAGACCTCTCCGCAGAAACACAAACCTTCAACAGCTGTTCAAAAACCAGGAAACAATTTTTCTTTCTCCCACACAAAAAATCCACTCGGAACGATTTCCATTCGCTCCCAAGAAAACCCATCATCAACCCACCAGAAGAGGTGGAAGAAGAACTTCACAATTGACTTTCGCTTAAATTAATTGGGTTAGAATCTCCTTGGGCGAAAGCAAACCTCTGTTCTTGGCGATTACCACAGGCAGATATTGAATATGGTTGAGGCAAGCATCCGCTATGAACTTTTCGCGAATATTCCCGAATTGAAGTGGTACAAAGAGAAAAAAAAGAGAGGAAAATCGTCCTCGGTAAAATTGCCTCAGTCACTTAAATATTTCTGTAGCACTTAGCGGAATGAAAAGCGTTGTGTGAATACTGGAAAAGTCCCCGGGTGTCGGATTTTTCCTGAGATGAGATTACTTTTCATCAGTTCAATGTTTTCCAACCGGAATACAAGAAAAACCCATTTGTGGGTAGCCATAAAACTCGAGCAACAATGCTTAACTTATGAAATTTGCATTATCTTCGTCAAGTCTGACGATTTTCCCTCTTTTGTCTCGAATGAAATCTGTCACCGGGTCTTAAACAATGGTATTTGGGCCTACGATGGCGAGGAAACCATTTTATGTCTGAACCGGTTGACGGGAAAAACATGGGAAATGGAACAAATGTCCATTGAAAAGTGAAATGAAAAATAAATGAAAGAGGGAAAAAATAATTGAATCTAGAGAAGATATAATTGTCCAAGTTTACAATGCTGGAGACTTTTCCATGAAAGCAAACTACCATTCGAGATACCGAACCGACATATTTTATGGCCAGTGCTTTCCTAACGGTCTCGCTGTTAATTACTTGTTTACCAACATGCGAAAAGTAGGCAAAACACATTTGTAAAACATATTCGTAACAGGAAACGACGATGTTTCAACAACAGGAAAGTATAAACCAGATATTGAAAAATAAGTGAACAGTTGAATAAAAGTTAAGGTACTAAAAATGTTGCAATATTTTCCCCAGAATGCAAGGAAACCATTGGCAGGATTTTTAATAGGTTAACCCTGCTGATATTGATTTTATTGATCCGTGTCAAGCCATGAAAGGATAACAGCGAAACACGTTCTGCATGAGATTGAACAGATGTGCAAAAATGTACAAACAACGTTCGACAATATGTACAATGTACAATGTACATACTAGATAGTCAGTAAAGAATTACTCCGCTGCATAATAACAAAGAATCCTGTACAACGCGAAAACAGGATACACTGCAATAACAGTATAAGTCCTGTAGGTAAAATAAATTTACTAGCGAAACTAAAATATCCGTAAAAGTTTCATTATGGTATTTGTTGGTAAATGCTGAACAAACTAAAGTTCATCCTTTTATTAGAAACGTTGGTGATCAACTGAGATGAAAACATCGCCTTTTAAGAGCCTACGATAAGGATACGAACAAATGTCTCCATCCATATGAGGTCAACTGTACTTCCTGCGACATCTCTTCCATTTCTCATTCACCTCAATTCATTCGGGGATAATAAACCACCTTCATTAATTACAATTCCCTAAAAGATAAATACATTACATCGTCTTAAATGTGACAGCCAAGGATAGATAAAACCCAAACGGATGTTCTGATATGTCACGCCTTCTCTATTCCCCAAAAGGGATTCAAGTAACTTATTTGTCATTCATCTACAGTTGATACATACCTTGAAAAGGATATATATTATATTTGCCATTCATTTAAATGTCCTTCACCTCACAACATATGCCTGCACTGCATAGAGACAAAGGAGAAGAGCTATCGAAAAAGAAATTGCCTGTAATTAAACACCATTCAAAGGACTTTCTCCGAAATACCAATTCTGTTCAACATGGCGAACGACAGCTGCTCTCCTGCTAGAAGCACAGAATCGAATCTTATATGGCTGACAAGAAACCAGACTCCTTTCGCCAACTTCCTACTCACATATTAGATATACAATCTTACGTGGAGCCCTTGGAGGAAGCATTGCCGTATCCTGGACAGGGCTATCAACGATGTATTTTAAATGTTTCTGCATACATTTAAAACGTGGTGCTCTGGAAAACTCAAATATAACGACATTCGAGGTAGATCGAAATGGGGTGTATTTAAAGTTCGGCGTGGGTACATGAACAGTTAATTCAGAGTTGGTTGGAGAACCCCAATTACTTATAAGTATTGGAGGCCTCCCAAAGTCCCAAGTAAGCTGCCAGAGGGGGAGTAGATAAAGTCCGACTTCCTTGGATGGGCAGCTGTAATCATTCGGTTGCTTAACTTATGTCCGGCTACTTATCTTTGGTTCGGTTGCCTATCCTGCTCCCCCCCCCCCCCACCCCCTCCTCTCACTCTTCCAACTAACCTACCTGCCAGCCCAACATCTGCAATGAAAAACAACTGCAAAAATTCTACAAGAGCTTTTCAAGGGAAACGCAAAATTACGATAAAAAGAAAACGAACAATTTCCTTTGGGTTGTTTTACTTTTTAGCTTTTTGTGTTCAAAAGAATCAGAAGAGTGCTCATTGTCGCGGAAACATTTGTTTATAGCTCGCGGCTAATCAAGTTTAATTTTCTGAATGATTTCATTGATTTCCATTTGAACTTTAACGCTTTCATGTTTTCTTCCATTCCGTTTGGATTTCCAAAACAAAATCAATATCAATAATAAGTATAAGTTCATTTCCCTTTGTCAAGCTCCACCATAAGGATAAACAAAGTTATAACTCCTCCAGGATAAATTGTATTACAACAATTTGGTTTTGTGTTTTCTTTTGTTTCATTCAAAGAGTAAGAGATATTTTATTGTTTCTAAATGATCCCAAAAAAATACAAACATTCAACGAATCATTGAGTTGAGAAAAGTTGAAAGAATAAACATATGATATTTTGAGAAAGTTTTTTTCAAAATATGTTTTGTTTTTGCGTATAGTGAAAATATTTTGGGAAGTGAAGTCATAAACAACACTTGTAAAAGTAGTAAAAACTAATAATATGAGTTTTTTTTAAAGTTTCTGAATTTTAATCGTTGAGGCTGGATAGCATGATAAATTCTTTTTTCCAGCAAAAACTCTTGCCGCTCCCACATCTCGCGATATTTTGGGACGAAAACAAAACAAATAAGCAATAAACTACTGACTTAACGGCATAATTGCGAATTCGTTCGGTGTTGTGCTCCATACCTGCACAGGGAGATAGCAGTAGGTTATCCAGTATCCTTATCCACCCCAACTGGACACAATGGAAGGTCATTAGGTCAAGTGGCGACCATGCAATTACAAGTGATATTTAGGCTCGAGGGCATGACTACAATGGGGCATTCGTCCTCCTCGTCCTCCTTGTGTCAAACTGAATTCCTTTAGAAATTGATTTTCCTGTTCAACCTGAACACAAGGGACACACATATGTGTAAAAATTATAATAAATAAACCGTTTACTTGGAGAAGGTTGTAAATCCATTTCTTTACTCAAAATTTATTTGCTTGCCTGATTTTAAAATTTTAGGCTAGAAGAGTCCCCCACCTCCCACGTTTGAGTGCAATGAAATATAGACTATATGGTCATGTGTATTTTGTATTGGGTATGCATATACAGTATACAGTATACACATTTGTACACATACAACAGTGATACACATGCAAATTAAATGCAAAATATGAACGATCTGCTTGCAAAATATCTGGGCAGTTTTGCAATTTAACACATTTTTCTCTTGAATATATTGTACTATAAAGATTAATAGGTATTATTATTGATGTGAATATGTGATCAGCTTTTTATATCATGCAAAATATGTATGAAAAGTAATTAAAGAAACATGTAATATACAACATACATGAAGACTTATATTAATACTCGAATACAATTTCTCATATGCAAATATTTATAATAAAGTAAGTCGATGCAAATTTTATTTACGTTGAAAATATACAAGTTAATTTGTAATTAATTATGTATTTGACGATAATGTATTCAGATAATCTGAATTTTTAATCCCATTTAAGACTTTTAAATAAAATTGCCGTTTTTTCAAAAAAAATTCTTTCGAAAACCATTTACCACTGAAGAAGATTGGAATTGGGAATGCATAAACAAAACATAAAAATTTGACTCTCTCTCGAAGAGGTATTCAGCAAAAATCAGAATTTTTGAGCAAAACGTTCCATGAAAATTCAGCTGTAAGCTTGCATAGCTGAATGTGAACCTTACAGTCAGGGGAAGGACTTTTGAGTTGTTGGTGCAATCGAATACACAAAGCCTTTCCAGTGTGGGGGTCTGAACTATAATTGAACGTAGAAAATGTCGTAGAAACGATATGTTTCTGCGAACGTTTGTAGAACGGAACGGAATGTTCTCATGCGCTAGAGAAATTGGAACGACACGTCAGATCGTTGGAATTTTGCAGTTTGTTTAGGTTCCGTAATTCCGTTCATCAGTTTGTCGGGATCCGCGGAAGTAGAAGGTTGTGTTTTTCAGTGCAGGTTGAACTAAGTACTTTTTAACGTAAAAACGAATTTGCAAAATTTCATGGAATTGAGTTTGTTTGATGTTCTGGTTGCTCGTTAGTTTTTAACGGAAAAGTGAATTTGTGATTAACGAACACTACAATGTCCAAAACAGTTTGAAGACAGTTATCCAAGTCGTGGCTGGCCAGTGTCGCTGGTAAATCGAATTCCCCAAATTTCTCCCCACCAATTGAAAGTGAATCCGTGTGTGATTTTCTCGAATATCGAAAACAAAAAAGTTTAGAGTGGAAAATAATATCGCGGGAAAGTAATCGACATTCAAGGCTCCCCATTTGCAACGTTCTCCCACTTCCTCGGTTGCCTCGTTCGGTCAACAACGACCGCGTTTTGCATAACTTCTGTCGTCACCGCACGCTCCACTGGCAGCAAAAGCGGTCAAGCGGGTCGGGGGAGTTAGCGGACGTTGGGCTTTTTTGATGCTGTGTCGTCGCGCGTGTTGATTGCACTGGAGCTGTGAGCGCGAAAACAAAGAGTCAGCCACCACACTCAGTTCGTCTGGCTGTGGTCCAAGCGGATTTTTCATCCCCCCAAAGCACCATTGCATCGCCATAAATAGCCGCGAGACATTCGTCCTCTGGATACAAGAGATATTTTGGATACCACCGGATAAATATTGAACATGCACAGGAAATGCTCCGTTAAAGAAGGTAAACTCCGAATGCTTTGGAGACTTGTAACAAAAGTAAACAATGTTAGATATTCAGCATTGCTATAAATTAAAAGACGCCCGAAGCGCTCCCATCGTCATATCGCCTACCTCCCAATTGCTGTCTGCCACCCTCAGACAGACCGGAAATACTGGGTGCTTTCCAGCACCACCTGTTGTTGTTGCCGGCAAGCTCAGGGATTTCTGTCACGGCGGAGAATTATTGGAAGCTATATGAAATTCCGTTAGATATATTATGAAAATTTTGCACCAGGAAATTGCTTTCTGCAGTGTTTTGGCCATGAAGAGTTTATCGAAATTCCCGAGAGTGAGAATTTTTCATTTTCCAACATGAGTGTGAATAATAAATATGTATTTTACTCTTATATTTATTGAATAACTGTACTTATCTATAGATAGTCCTCTTCTCAGATAATGAACAGTTCTTTTCATTTTACTGTACCGTTTTTCCATCCAAAAATGTTTGCTGGATTTTGATTTTGTACGCGGTTGATCGAGGAAACTTGATCAGATTTTAATTTCAAATGCAGTTTCTAAAAATTATTTTTTTTCTTTTTAATTTGAAGTTAATAAAAATTAAATTACAACCCAACACTGAAAAATATAGACTTTTGTATAATTAGAACTGAAGATTGTGCATCTTGAAACGCTCAACCAAGTCAAAAACTCAAAGGATATGTTAAGTTCTTTGCTGCTCAAAAAACTCAACATTTCATAAATTTAAATGAAAACTCATTTTCCATTTTCATATTCGCAACAAGCGGCTGTCAGCAGCAAATGCACATAATTTTAGAATTGTAAAATAGTTTCCTCGGCTCATTGCTTTTTATAATATAACTGCACTCTCGGTCCATTCATTTTGGGAGCACGAAAAAATTCTCTCATGTTAAAAAAGTTAAGAAATTAAAATGTCTTTTGTCATAAAAAGGAAAAAATGCTTTTATTTTGTCTTTACTTAAATAAAAGTCTTTTCGTACTGTTACGATAAAATGTTAACTTTCGAAACAGTAAATTGCAATTTAAGCTTTTGCGAACATCAGCGATAGAAGTGAAACTTTCACGTAAATATTATGTGAAAAGCAAATAAACCACACCCCAAAAGTGTTCCAAAGCAACGAAAATGAAAATTCTCCCTCCTGATGCTATTGGGCTTTATAAAGGCAAACGAAGTTCCTTTTCTACAGTTTAAACACTTTCAAATCGTTTACAACTTAAATCTTCCGTCTGCATAGATATGCAAATTTCTTATCTCTGTCCCTTTCCTGTAGCTATTCAAAATTCCACAATAAAGCTGAATGTTTTACCTGCCACCATCAAAATTTCCCACACAAAAATTAATTGATATATTATCTTAAGATTTCAATTATTTCAAAAACACTCGTCCTTCGCCAGAATATCTCGGCAGAACCGGTTTCGCTCCCCCTCTAAGAATGATGCATTGCTTCTGGAGGCCAAACAAGAAACATTTCATTCTATAAATCAAATTTTCCCCGTCATTTCTTTTATTTTTTTATTTTGAATTGCCAACATAAAATAATTAGTCTGCATGATTTTACTGCTGTGAGTTCATTAAATACTCATAATCCTGTTGCGCGCGGGGAGGAAGGTGGAACGCGGCAGAGAAGTACATTGAAACCCTCGCCACCTGTTGTCGTCCCTGAGTGTTCCAGATACAATTCAGGAGACAGGGGCAGGCAAGTTCTAATGAACTTCTTTAATCAAGAAATAATTTCCTGAAGGAGAATTTCCCTGAACCTTTTGAGAATTTCCACCGGTAATTTCTTTTGACGTGTGCTTTGAATTATTGCGCAAATAACGCAAAAGATAGTCGTCCTTCGACCTTTGTGATCCTATTATCCTCCCCCAGCGAACCACCGTCCAATAACTCAATATACAGACCAGTGTGGCTTATCGATAGTCCTCGAGATGTGTATCCTGAATGGGCTGCGTGTGCTTGGATGGCAAGATTTGAAGAAGCGCCAGTGGCCAGGACCACAATGTAGGAAATCCCTATTTCAACATTCAAAAGAGCCACCGCAAAATGTGAATCGACAAACGAACCTGAACTAATTTCAATAAAATTAAAGTCAGCTAAAAGTGTTTTAAAATTCGAAATTTGTTTAACTTGGCTCAACATCAAAAGAAGTGGACACATGGAAGGATCCGGCTGCAGAATGTCGTCTTTGTCCGTGTGCCCGCACAAAGGGCATACACAGTTAGTTGAAAGGACACAACTATTGAGTCGAGTGCACAGACCACGGAGAAATTAGATCCTTTAAAATGCAAAATTCGTGTGCACTGTGCACCACACTGCAGGAACGTAGAAGGAAAACGGATTTGCGTGAATATTGAATGGTTGTCGGTGTATCCTTTTCTGTCGTGTCTTTGAAAACCAATGGTGCGGAAAAACTGCAACTAACAGAAAAAAAGCACAATTTCTAAAACATTCTCGCCACCATTTTAATTTTCATTCCAACTCAAAAACGTTGAAATGTGCCAAAAATAAATGAAAGGATGCTATTGTTGTTAAGAGGAGAATTATTCACGACTATTGTCCTAATTTCTGGCCTCGTGGAAATTGCTAAAAGCAATTTTCCGCCGATAAATTTTCCACTTTATTCGGTGTCTTTTATCATTTTAGTTCCATTTAGTGCTCGTTTTAATGGAATTTGACTTTAATTAAGCATCTGCAATAATAAGGGCACGTACATCAATTAAAACAAACAGTCACTCAGAAAATTCCCTGCTCCTTCGAATTATCATCGGAAATTTTTGCAGATGGCGTTGGAGCAATTCTTCAGAAACGCCAATTCCTATTTCAAATTTAATGAACCTTGAAAGCAGGTTGCAAGAATTCGCAAATATAATTTCGACACTTAAACGTCCTTTGACTTTTAATGTCTGTAAATTATTTATGAAGCCATTTCACAAATCAGAATCACTTGGGCAAAATTTCGTGTTGGATAAACATATTGTTGGACGTCAGAAATCGCAATATCCAAAATTGAAAAAGTTTTACGTAAAAACAAGAAGTGATAAAAAAACTCCTTAATCACTCTTTGTATGATTATCAGATCCCATAAAATTGCAAAATGCAAAAATTTTTGTATTAGTAAGTAAAACATACGTGTAGTAGGTCAACACCGCAACCAATCGAGGCAAGCTGCATGATTCAATATTGCACTTATGAGAATTATAAAATTAAAGCACACCATTGTGCAGATTTGCAGGAAAATTCGTCTATATTAAATTTACTTTCTAAACTGTCATGGCTCACGTATTTCAATTACGAGCCTTGCACATTCAAAACGCTGCAGCAACATTTAGCAAAAAGCGAAAGTTTGATGAGATCTCTGACTCGGCAAACACTTTTCCAGACCGAGCCAAAATCCACTGCTGCTGCCCAGACTGCACGTCCGCAAAAACCAAATTGTAAAATTGGTTAAGGCAAAAAATTAAAATTAAACGGGATTATTTCTGCACTGCAGTAAACTTTTAGAAACATTCATAAAATTTTACTAAGGGGTAAATTTGTTTTAGTTGTTGCCAATGCCAGCGCTAAACTTTTGCAAATGGTTTTATTATAAAAGATACGTTGATCGAAATACCCAGAAGTGTAAACTCGTCACAACTTTGGCTACATTGGTTAATTTACTATTACAATTAATCATGTTTATTCGCGGATTGATAATTCAAAACCGGTTATCGCAAAGTTGGAGACTTTTCTCAGCGATTGCTGAGATATCTGAATGCCAATATGGCGCCGCATCTTTGTGGAGCGAATCGCGCAATGTGACCTTGGGGTTTTTCAATTTGATTGCAAAGCATCAACTCGTGTAGCTTTTTTGTTACAATGTATTGACTTTTCTTTGCCAAACACAAGTTTTTTGTTATGGCTTGTGAGAATAAATGGCAAAGGTCTGTGTGCCAGACATCTCTAGAGGAAAAGACGTTAGAAAATAGAAGAGTGTTTCCGAGTTTACGGAAACATCTTGCAATGGAAATTGTTTTGCTATCTTTAAGAAACAAATGGAAATGTAGAACTTATTCCATTGAATTATGCAGCATCAAAATTTATGAATTTAAACCACTGTGTTCAGATTATAACGAAAATAAAAAAAACATTATTTTATATACCAAAGACCGACAGACGAATACTTTTGAAAAATTTAAGATTCTTTGATATGCAAAAGTTTTCTCAATTTTTAAAGCATATTTTTTCATCTAAAAAATGCTTGTTTTTCTTTCTTCTGGATTCTAAATGGAATTGGATGCATACCAATTTCATGCATGTATTTTTTTTGCAAGCACTCTTTCACCATCTTATCCTGAATGCAGTAAAATATTTCAAATGTACCTATATGCTTTTCGCCCATGCATAAGTGCCATTAATTACAGAGAAAAACACCTTTAATTTAACATGGAACACAAAAAGTATCCTGAAAATGTCAAACCTTCTAAAATTTATAGCTGTCACACAATTTACTAAATATTACACATGTGCAATTTTATAGTTCATGTGTAGAAACTTTCAGAGAAAAACTGCTTAAATGTTTCTGGAAAATATTTCTTCTGCTGCATCTTTTCGCAAAGGATACCCAAACAAAAAGAACGAAGAAATAGAAAGAAAAAAACAGTTGTGGGGCGACGAGGACGAGAGCATAAAATAAAGCGCAAAACTCTTGCAGATGTGATGAATGGGTTGCCATTGTTCCATTCGGAAATTACCGGGTGCACCCGGAAAATAAACAAAATATACCTTTTCTCCATTCCTTCAACCCTTTCTCCAGTTGCACTATCATTTTTGAATCTTATGTTGGTGCTACCGGTGATGCCAGAAACACCCCAAAATCCATTTATCCACCCCCGCTGTGTCCATATCCTGATGGTGCTCGTCGTTTCTACATCTTCCTGTTCTTGTTGTTGTTCTTACTCTTCGGTGAAGTGTTAATACGAATTATTCCAAGTTTATGGTAAACTTTACTCAAAACTCATTTTTCTTTTCTGAGTCGATTAAAATTTTCATCTGCGAGAATTTTGTCAGGATCTTTCGAGCTGATGCCCTTAAGGCTTTTGGTTCAAATTGTGAGCCCTGGCGTAGGGTATGCAAGGGTAGCAGTGACGAATTGAAGGGGTAAAGTAGGAGGGAACTAAAGCAGTGAAATTCAGAAGCGAATTAATGAGTTGTTTGTCTGTTTATGTTTGCTTATGAGGGGAAAAACAATAAAAATTAGTGCCAGAAGGAGTACTTTAGCAAATTTCACTCTCGAGGAGCTGAGCGAAGAGTAAGTACACGAAATTATTAATCAAATTTAAAAGAGTTTACTTAGTGCTCTGCAGATTTTGTTTATGGTTATGGGGCAGAAAACGTGGTTCCTGTGGATTGCTAAGACTTTTTGCAGGGTGCTTTAAGGACTCATTAATGTTTTTTGTGGATATAAACTCCGAGAATATTTTCATTCTTCGTGAACACTCCAGCCGTAAAACGTGAAATACTTGTGATGTATTTATTTGTTTAACAGAGCCATTGTAAAAATTATGAAACATATTTTTCAAAATATAAATATTTAAGTTAAACTTAAAATCAATTTTGTACTATGAAAACTGAGGAAATTGTGCCAGCAAAGTTGAGTGTTCGTTATTTTTACGCTATTTTTAGCATACAAACAAAAAGAAAAAGTAATTGAAGTTTGTTATATTCAGATGGACGCACAATGTCAATAACTACACGTTTAAATATTACTGTAAGTATCCTTTTCAGTGCCACTTTGAAAAAGGACAACTTTTTAATTGTTACACCTAACAGCAAGTCCTTGAAGTATCGCCATCTCGAAGAGAGTCTCCCTTCTCCCCACCACAGGACTTTGGGTGCTCAAGCTGAAAACTTTTGTGGTGACTCTCTCTGGCTTTAATACGATTTGCAAGCCAAAACCATTGTACCAAGAAGATTTATTTTGTAATCTATTTAGTCTTCCACCAACGTTAATTAATATCATCATTTCTCTCTTTTTTTTTCCATGGAACCCTCGCTATTAACCGTCACGCTCTACATTCAGATAAGTGCTGGAAATGAAATGCAGACCGCATTTTGATATCCAAGCTGCTAAAGTAATGAGTGCTGAATATCTAAATGAATTTTCTGCACAGAGAACGGAATAAATAAATAGGGTAAATTTACATTTAGTTATTTTTTAAACGTGTTCCATAAAACTGAAGATCTACATCATCAGTGAAATTATCATAGTTTGTTACTCAGTGCAGTAATTTGTCGGAGATGATGGTTTCGGTTTTAAAGATTCTAAACAACAAAATAAATCAGTTGATATCTAAGTTATAATTTTTGTTAACATTCAAACACAATTTTCAATTTTCTGTTAATTAAAAAGGGTTCTCTTTAATAACAGTAATTTACGTTTTTAATTCCTGTTCCAAAAACTGGTTACAGTTATAAAAGGGATAATTCTCAGCGAGGTTAACGCAATCGAAACACAAAAACAGGAATTTACACTTAAATCGAAAATGCTCGGACTTTAAGTAATGTACGTAATTATGAAACAAATCCTTGACCAAATTGTGGTAACACTTTCAGAAAACTGGTTTAGTAAATGCTGTTTCCTGTAAGCCATATTTATTTCCACTTAGTAAAAGTTTATATTGAGTCAGGCATAAACGTCAGTTGAACGCTCCGGTCCAACGTAATTACCGTTAAAAAATTCCATCTATGGTTCAATTGTGGCATTACAAATTAAACTACGGTATTTTATTTTGATCACCTCAATCAGTGACCCTGATAAAGAACTCTCCGTACGTGTCCATAAATATTTTTCCAAGAGTTCCACAAAATTAAAATTTCTCTCGAACAGGTTCGGATGAACGTGGGCTTGACGCTCCTCTTTTCAATCTTCCAAACAAACGACCATCGATTAAATAACAAACATCATAATCTGTCCTGACATCTTCCACCATTTTGGTAATTCCACACATCTGTAAATTTCCGCCCAAACAGATTTTTTTTAATGGATTCCACTTATACAATGCTTTTGATGTTTGTTTCTTCCTCAAAAAAAATCTCATCTTTAACAGAGATGAGACCACCGCAATCGACTTCATCATTGATGCATAAACTACTCTCTTCACTCTTCTTGTGTGCACCAAAATTGTCCGAAACTCTTGCTCCAGACTTTGTAAATTCATGTGACTTAGAAAGGTGTGTTGTTTTTTTCTTGTTTTTACAAGGTTTTATTTAACTTCGTTTTCGGTTTCTCTGTTTCTCTGTTTCTCTGTTTCTCTGTTTCTCTGTTTCTCTGTTTCACTGTTCGGAACAAATATTGCAGTTTTTAACCAATTTCTACCACATAAATTTTCATGAATTTTTTTTACATAGCACAGATTTCAGGAAGAGAACATGTTTTTAAAAAAAAAATAATATGTTTATTGTCAAAATCATTGCAATTAGAGCATAATTGTTAATCAAGTATTACTGAAATTGCATACGCATTTCAGTAAATTTCAAGGCAAAATTAACATTTGCCAAGAAGAAGACTGCTTACTGCCTGCGCACATTTTTATGTCGCTGAGCTGCGGTGGTTCATTGCCGAAAACAAGTTTCCTGCTTCGAAACACGCACGCATATTTTCTGCTTGCTCTCAACGAGGGGGAGATTTTTGTGTGCTGGCGAGTTCTGAATTAGGATAAATTTGCGCCTATTTGGTCGATGCACATTTTTGTTATGATTCTTTTTTAGCTGAGGGGAGGGTAATTCTATTCTTCATATTTTTTAAAAGAAATGTTTTCTATTTGGCAAATGAGTAACACCGCAAGAAGTATGGAGTGGGAGCTTTTCTAATATGATTTTATAATCATTTACTAAAGCTGAAAGCACCATTAATTGCATATTATTATATATATATATCTATGTAATATTTGTATAACATATTATTTATATTATAATAATAAATAAATACTATATGAATATATTCAGTTGGATATGTTTTGTGGTAAACACCTGGACAATGTAAGTAGGTATATATTTATTGATAACACCGTGCTCTCGGCTCACACGTTAAAAGGTAAGGTCCGCCGAAGGAATCAGAAATAAAATTTTACTTAAAACATTAGATTACAAAATTTTATTTTAAAAATCACTAAAAACTAAGAAAATAAAAAATTAATAAATTAAAAAAATTAAATAACAATGTTTTATTTTAAAAAGCACTAAAAACTAATAAATAAACTTTCTACTTATACCGCAGTATTTTGGTTACATCTAGTTTAAAATAAAAACTTGGGGTGCTGATGAAACAAAATGCACACACACACACACTTCTAATATAATTTTACCGATAACTTAAATTTAAAATTATCAATTGGAAATATTATGAACAGTTAGTGATTGCTTTTACTTATCATTGAAACGAAACATATACAAAATATTAAATTTTATCTAACTATATGCAGATGCACCCCTTCGGCTGATTATGAGACGCATAATAGTGAAGCATTTCACGAAGGCGGCGAATTTTTTTGGATAAACTTAGGGGGTTAATATAATATATTATTCATTGTGGAAATATTTTGTTTCCACACTACTAGGTCTAAGGCGCTATGGAGTGACACATAAGGCGTTAATTCAATATGTGCTAGAGCGAGAAACAAAAAGGCTTACACATTTATAGCGCTTCCTTTTTTATACTCTAAGATGCACCCCAAGTTTTTATTTTAAACTAGATGTAACCAAAATACTGCGGTATAAGTAGAAAGTTTATTTATTAGTTTTTAGTGCTTTTTAAAATAAAACATTGTTATTTAATTTTTTTAATTTATTAATTTTTATGCAACTAAATTGAAATTGCCCATTAGACAACGTCACAGAATTTGAAAGTTGAGGTTGTACCAACCAGACAATGCCGAAGGTCATTAGACAACAATGTCCTCTTCTCAGGATGGGTTCAATGGAATTAGCAAACTGATGGTAACAACAGAATCACTTATACGTTTCGGTGGGAAGTTGGAAACAATGAGTCATCAAATATTCAATTAAATTTGAATAAACCCAAAATTCACCCCCAGGATTTAAACTATCATAAATAAATTGAAATGGAAGATAGGATAGAAAATGTGTAATGGATTCGGGCTGGAACGAAAACGGAAGGAGCCATGTTCTGACAAACATGCATCTTCTGTTTGCGTTGGATGGGTTTTAGGCTGGAGGAATGATGCAGGTAAATTCAAATGTAAAGAAAAATGGGGGAAAAGCAGCATTATGCAAATTAACTTGTTTCTTCAACCGGAGAGAGGCATCGGTTGTTTGTTTAATGTTTCTTTTAACCCGGTTGTCCATTTTCATGTTTGATCATCAAAAGGTAATTTTTCGTCTTCAGTCGGGGCTGGTTTTTGGTGCCGCTCAGAGCAAAATTATCCACACCTCTTGGGATTCCTTTGTGTTTGTCTGTTTGTTGTGCCTGGTGTGCAGTTGCTGCAGCACAGGTGAATGACCTCAGAACAACACTCACCACGAATCCAGCAATTAAATCCACTGAAAGAAGACTCCCGAGGCGATTCACACTTCGGTTAAAGTGGGCGAAATGCACCGTGAAGAGCACCCAGCAAAACATGGCACACTTTAGTCAATTTTTCTGATACACCCTGTGCCGCATTCCTTTAAAACTGAATTCGCGCTGGATTGGCTTATTAGGAGAGTAGACGTGCTCCCCACACGACCTTCAAGTCTCTATGCTGTGCTAGAGCTCGGTCTATTTTGTTCTCCACTCATGAGATGCTTGAATTATCTCTGTGTACCATTCACGTTCATCCTTGGCTCCCCACGCCAGTCATCATCCTTTCCTCCTTAAAGGCGAACCGATTTTCTGTTTTAAGCTTGTCGTTATCTTTATTGATTCCATCAAAGCTATAATGCTATAATATATAAGCGGATTTCGTTGAAGAGACCCAAAATTGTGTTCGCCGTTAAGAACTTCCACTTCATCTTCTCCAACAAATTTCGAGCATCCAGTGCCAAAACAAATGGCCAATAACACTGGAACGGATTATAGAGCCAAAAGATGGTTTTGATTTTTAATTAATTTTCATTTATTTTCTCATTGAACACCAAAATCCGAGAAGCTTATGTTTGAAATTTTGTAAGGAGCCGCCGTTCCATCAGGAAGTAATCGCTCCACTGAAACAAAAGAATGCAATTCGATGTCCTTATGGAGGACTTCAACTTCCACTGCTCGAAACTGGCCAAGCAAATCGAATTTTGTGCTTCACTTGTGGAATGAGCACAAGGATCGGACAGGACCAACGTTCAACCCCCTACAGATTGTGCTTTAGTCATAAAATATATTTTATTTTGTGATTAAGTTAATCTTACGAAAATCTAATATTCACCGAATATTGCCAATTTTGTTGTTGTTATTGGAGTTTTTATTAGATTTTTGTATTCAATATGCAACAAATTGTGAATGCAATAAAAATGCATATAAAATTGTACAATATGTGGAGAGTGTCGTTGGGGAATTGTGGTCAGTATTTCTTCAAATGTATTTTAATACGAAATTTCATTTCAGAGATAAATTTAAGTTTGTTCTATCTTTAAATTTGAACAAAGCATATTCAAAGTCTTCCACTCTATTGTTCACTCTACTTCCATCAATTGTTTCCTCCATCAGCAACGCACATGCCATAAAAGGTTCTTAAATGAATTTCCGTTCAATAAATTTCGGGGGTGTTGAAACATCATCTTAAATAAATTAACTACATTAAAGCCACAGCTTCTAGCGTTATCGTGCTAATGTGGCACTCATTGCTAAGTGTTGAAAATTATTGGCAAACATATCATGACAGATATTGTTTACGGTCGTCCCTCCGAAAATTTCTACAAATTAATGCGATATCCTTGTTTGTAGCAACAACACATTCACGTCATACACATATATCCTTTTCTATTCAGTAAAATCGTACATTGGGTTCGAAAGAAATATTTAAGAGACAATTTCCAGAAATTGAGGTATGAGGGGAAACGGTATACAAAACTGTGATTTTGGGGGTAAATTATGTTCCTTTTACAACTCATTTAACACGCGCATGATTTAACTTTGAGTGGGTGACAGTGTGTGACTTTAAGGATGTTTTATGGTTAACAATTTTTGGTACAAATCTCATGTGAAATGAATACAATAAAGAAAGATGTACGTTGTTGCCATGCCAAAGCTACATTCGTTTTGTTTTATTCTAAAATAATTTTCCTATCTCCATCAGAATTACAGACATTTTTCTGAATTCTAGAAAATGTCTAAAAACAGTTTCCAAATGTTTTGTCAACTTTGATAAACAAAAAAATACGAGAAGATTCGTTTGAATTGCCGCAAAAAGAACATGCAAATGTTCACAAAAACAATAAACGATCCGCTACTTCTGAATTTAAGTGGCTTGAATTTTCCATAAGTGGAACAGAGTCAAAAGAATTCCCCACATCCTAAAACAAAAATAATATAGTCCTTTTTTCGTTATTATGTAAATGTTTAACAAAAGCACACCCCAAAGTGCACTTCGGAGACCTAAATTTCGTTGAATCAGGACCAGAAAAGGTCAGCACATTTAAAGAACGAACACTCGTCTAGACAAAGTGGCTTATTGTCCCATGAGTTGGCCATTGGTACAGCAACCGAATGTCCATTTCTTGGGTCATTTGTTTCGTCCACCCGAAGAACTAATCAAAACAAATACTCATGTGTACTTGTCCCGGGATCCTATGTCCTTATTCCTGTGCATTTCAGTGCTGAGTTCTTGATACTAATACATTACCAATGGAATTAGGGATAAATACGCTTGACCACAGGATAACCATTCAACATTTTATCTATGTCCTTTTCCTGGACCAATTCCCTTACTCAATGATTACACAAGTGACCTCTGGTACTATAAAATAAATAGGCTAGTTTTAGAGATGCTTCATATAGGGAATTATTCCTGGATCCACAGGACCTAAAGGAATTCGAAAATCAACTGCAACGATTAATAAAAATTTCTTGAAAACCAAATTTCTACATCGGAAACAAAAACATTGGATTTTTTCCTCTCATTATTCAGATTTAATAACAATATATGAGTATAAAGGGTTATAAATAACAAACGCCAGACCAAGTCAATAAATTTTAAACAGAATTATTGCGAACACAAATAAAGCAATTAAACTGGTGAAAGGATGACTCTCATCCTTTCCCACCATTGCTGGACTCTCTTGGGCTTGTATTGTATATGTGCCTTCGTGGGTAGACATTTTTAAAATTAATTATTGCATTGGTTTCTGCAATTAAACCCCTTTTCGGTATCAATCGATAACGCCATTCAGGATTACTGCACTGCTATTGGGCACATAATTGGAATGGGGCCCAAAAGGACGAACTGATAATTACAATCACTTATTGGATGCCCATGAAATTAGCCATTTTATGTGTATGTGTACAATTTTGTAAACGCACAAATAATGTGTTAATTACAAATGAAGTAGAAATATGCAGGCATGTGCAATTTTCTGTTGTCTTGCAATCACTGCAGCTCAATGGCTGAATTGCTGGGAAAGCAAGTTAAACCATTGAGAGTAATTATTTTTCCAATGCGAAGTGTAGTTGGTAATGGAGGTAATTACTGGTTAGAATTCAGGTTGATTACTTGGGGAGTTAGTTTCGTTATCTGAAATCTTCATTTGCCAGTTTCTATGTGCAAATGCATTTGGGTTATTTTCTAAAAGCGTATAATAGCAACTCAAAGTGCTAAGGTACAAAATACCTGCCCCGCAGTTTTCCAATAATTTCATTATTCCAAGTTACTTTAATTTATGGCACGTTCAAAAAAATGGAAAAATTCCATAAATTTTGCAGGACTCTTCCATACTCCAGCATATCAAATGTCACACCAGAAGAATTATTAAACTCCTGATGCTATTTTTCCACAGACCCACATTCATGCCGCACTCCTCCGGCATTATAATTTTTTTTTACTGTTATCCAGATATTCTAAAAAAATCCTATTAGCCCGAAGAATGCCATGTAAAGCAGCCATTTGTGTATATAGGCTGTTCCACATGTTCTGCCCAGGACACACTATACCCGTAGGAAACTCCTCCACCACCTGTTCAAATCCTCAAAACTCACATTCGTGATGTTCTCGTATGAATGCATTTGTGAATGCATTTCCGTTCTATGCAGGAACCAACAAAATTGTTTTTTAGGTGCAGAGAACAAAATCAGCTAAACAAAAAATATAAAAAAAGATACCGGCTTACAGGTGATAGTGATCTGGATCTCTATGCTGGGAAATTTTCCTCCCCTTGTTGGTTTAGGCTTGGAATATCATTAACGGAGTAAACCTCGAAAAGTGCGTTTTCCATCGCATTTGCTTTATTGTTTGCATTTACATTCAATTTTTCCCGCCGGCAACTGTTTTGTTTCTTTGCAGTACATTTAATAGATGGGAATGGCAAGTGTGATGCAGTAAATCAGTGAGGGGGTCAGTGCATAAAAAATCATCAATTAGCAATTAATGGAGGATGTATTTCCCATTAGCGAAAATTGAATTTTTTTTTTTTAAATTTTAAATTTTTTTTTAATTAAAAAGATAAAAGGCATTTTCTGTTATATTAAAATATATTAAAAAACATATTCCTGGCTATCTTGAATTTTCATTTTCAGAAAAGCAAAAACACATTAACTTTCATAAAGCATCACGTTATTGTTCACTGATAAAAACAGATAAAGAATCTTAAAACTCAAACCACCTCAATATTCTGAATATACAAAATTCCAAAATAAATTGGACTTGAATATCCGACAAGTAAGAATTTCTAATGAACCTTTCAAAAAACATTTGCGGGTGAAACAAAAACAAAAGCCACACAAAATATGTGCTAGTAAGTGACTTACTGCTTTGGAGTCAAGAAGACAACATCATTGAAAACATATCACCGTGAAAACGATACTCTCAGTCTCAGAACAGCATTAGGAAGTATCTATAACTATTTATCTAGTGGCTCAACCCTATCCCTGGAGTGTTATTGCAACTCAGGTACCTTGGCGCTAATTGGCAAGCAACACCAACGTGGATCTCCTATCTACCGGTAATTTCTCTACAAAACCGCGAACAATGCCAAGCATTTACCTGGGATATGAATCACCTTCGTCGACGGTGTACATCAAATTCCTATATACATTCTATGTACGCTTTTGTGACGTAATTTTCGCCATGTATCACGTATCGCGGCTTTGCTGTTTGATCAATGACCCAAGAGAAATTAACTTAGAGACTCGAAAATTTTGCATTTTGTTGACGATCACATATACAATATACATACCTACATATAATATATGTACAATATACATGTGCATACTTCCACCTGAGTAAATAGTTCTGTATCGGGGTTGTTTATCGATAATAAAACAGGAATGAATGTAAAATAGACAGGAGAGAATTATGGCAAATATTATCATCAACGTGAGTGAAATGGTTTTACAACTTCCTGCTAACAAAGCATTTAAGGATACTCTTCAGCTTCACCGTTATGAAATTTTGGAAATGAATTTATTAATTAATTTTCGCTTGACTCGCTTATTTACTCTTTCGACTTGTTTATTGTTTAAATTTTCATCCAATTCCGTCTCTTGTTTCAATTTTATTGAGTTAATTGATCGGAACTTAATGAACTCGATGTATAGCGAAATTTGGTAACAGTGTTATGCAGGCAGACAGGCTATATTTTTATTTTTTTAGATTCAATTGGATTTTTTCTCACACCAAATCACACTACTTAATATGCTAATTACTTTCTTAAAACAATATTTTTGCATTTTTCTTTTATTTTCCGGACAACCTTGTTCCAGTTTCCTTTCAGTTATTGGAATCCTTCTCTGGGGATAGTGAAATTTTTAATTACCAAGCAATGTTAATATTCTGAATAATTAATGCAAAAACTACTCCTTTAACAATACTAATTGTCACTTGTAAGAAATTTTTAATATTTGCCAGTATTAAAATTTCAATTCTACGCCATCCATTTACACCATTATAAAAAAAATTGAAGTCAAGGTCTTTTATCTTTTGAGCTTCCGCCAATGAAAATTTATATTTTAATCATCAAAGGGCATTTCACCTCGTTTTCTATTCTGCATTTTTACTCCGCCAACCTGAATTGAAGTCAACTATGTCAAGGGGTATATTTTTTGCAGATTCTGAATTGATTTCCCAGAAATGGTGGCGAATAAACGATGTGGAATATGATTCAAAAGCCACAAATATCACCGAATTTATTCTGACAAGTTCATTACGAACGCATCATTTTAACGGTTCACTTCCTGCATCTAAATCCAAAATTTTCACTCAAATGCAGTTCTTTTCGCCTTTCCGATTTTCCTCATCGTTTTCCAGAAGTTCGTTGCCATCTTATGGCAGAAGTGATTCGAGGCTTTTCATTGTATAGTGATGCAAATTTTCCCTAAGTAGCAACTACACTGTAACACTGTATAGGCAAACCACCCCCGTTCCAACTGCACTCGGCTTGGAATCATATCACAGTGGTGCCGTTCATTACTCTATTCCCCGTCTCCCCGGAGAAGGTTTAACTTTTGCAACATGAACGACAGCATAAGCAAGTGCTAACAGTTTGCAGTTAATGGTATTGTGGAAACCCCCGGCTCTGATAGCTCGGGTCCGGATTAAGGCCACACTACAATTTTTCCTCGTTTTACGATCTTTGCAGCCTTTATTACAACTTTTTCTTACAGCCACCGCCATCCACGAGCCCCGCACCGACAAGATCCTATTACAGTCCTGAAGTTTCCGCAGTTTTCGTGTCGGTCTCATTCTGTAGACGAGGAAGGATCCTGTGGTGGAACTACCTTTGGGCATTACTAGATTTTGTTGTTTTTTTTTCGGAAGGCAAAGCAAAAAAAAATTAAAAAAAAAATAATCCCAAACATCCAGGACGTAATTTTCCGCTTTATAACTTCCATCTTTCGCTCGCTTCACATTCCAGGTGCACGACACCAGGAAAAATTTTCAACTAGGTTGCGTTTCATTTATAAGTATAATATTTTTTTTTCAAACACTCCTTAATTTCTTAATCAAGCCTTAATCACGATTTGGTCACTGCAATGTACAACTTAACTGTACGAGATTATTACAGGGTGGTGCTTATCGTTGGTGTTCGTCATTAGTTTCACTTCATGAACATGCAACAAGAATAAATTGACTGCAGAAACCAATTTCGTGGAACAATTAGAAATAAATGAATCTAATTTTACATAATTACTGCATTCGCTTTAACTTGAAATAAAAATAAAAAAACACTGAATATACAATTTTTTCTGTTCTCTAATTTCTTCTTTTGCTCGTAATCTTTGCTAATGTAATCGTTTTTATGTATTTCAGGTGCAATAAATCAGAGAGTGTGTTGCTGAAGAAGTAAGTATGAATAACAATTTTTTTAGTTTTCTTTTATTGCTCATATATGCTCTTAATTATCATGCTCTCTGTATTCAACTTCTCTTCGAGTAAAAGAGAGTAATTCGAAGATGGTTTTTACTGTTGTTAGTGCTCCTTGAATCCATTAACTATATATCTTCCTTTTTTTTATTAAACCATTATAACGCTTTTTACAAAAGGAATAAAAACTAAAGCCTAGAAACAGTCAATTCAGCGTGAGTTTGGAAACGAAAAAAGATTCCGTTTTTATTTATTTCAAAATGGAAGAAAAGAACTTTTTTCAAAGGTTCCTTCCGAACCTATTAAGTTTTCAATCAATCAATTGAATCTTTGACAGTTTTTTACAAAAGAAGTATTGAATTTTCCATGAAGGGGAGAGGAAAATAATATGACATTTTGTTGATTAAAAAATTGTTTCGTTTGTAATACTTTTAAATGGACAAGAACCGTTGTAGCACACTTTTTTTAAATATAAAAACAAGAGGTGAAAGAGTCTTTAGGAATTAGGTCAAAAGCACACTTCAATTTCAGAACAGCCCCCTCACCCCCACCTCAATGCTTTTCGTTTTAATTAATGATCACGGACAGCTATTAATTTAAGCAAACTGCAAGAGAGCACTGGAAGAAATTCATAAGTATTTATGTTCAAGCAATTTTAAGGTGTTAAAGATTTCGAGGAAAGGTACGAATTCTGGCCGAAATAGGTTTGACATTTTCGAGGAAAAGTGTTTTCTGGTGCCAATAAAGTAACGGGAATTGAATTTTGAGAAAACACTTATGTCAATTTGCAATTTTGAAAAGTTTTTACCTGCTCGTTTTTACCTTACCAAGTAAATTTAATTTTAAACTAGGCTTTTATTTAACCAAAAAATTATGTCAGCAAAATATTGCATATTATGCCCGTTAATCTTTTTACTCGCGTTTAATTACGAGAAAAAACAATAAACAACAGCCACTGCACCAATTTTTGCATCAGTGTTTTGAATTGACTTAACGCATGCTGAAAGCAAACAAATGTAAATTTTTTTTCCCACGAACACAGTGGAAAGTCTAATAATTATGTAAATCCAGAGCACAACGGAAGAGGGAATGTCTTTGAACGACGACAAGCACCATGTGAAGTAGATCGCAAAGGGAACCGTGTATATCTGATTACAAATAAACAATAGAGGCGACTCATTTTACTCAGATAATTCGATCGTATCCCGTATGTACGTGAGCAGTTTACACTATTTTTACACAATTTGTGAGAAAATCCAAATGTGGAAGAAACAATAACAGAAGACAAAGCAGAAATACGTATATGAAAAAAAATCAGAAGATATCGCTTCCATATTACAAAATCACTGCTTAAAGCTTGCAAAAATACATGCAGCCCCGGCATGAAATCCTCAAACTTCCATAAAGCAACGAATCAACGAATCATTCTATCAAAACAATAGAGGAATTCCCCTGTAATTTGCATAATCCCATCATCACATCCATAAGCAATTTGGTCCTCGAGGATTACAAATACTGCAAACATTCATTGCTCTTCAGAAGAGTTTCCTTTCGGTTGTGAAGGACGTGCCTCGGCGCTGACCAACGTCGGATATTAATCCCGCACACATGTGCTGTGTTACATGCGCCCCGAATGGTACATTCTGGAATATTTCGATCCTGGCCAAAATCCACGAAGAAAGACGAAATTAAATTGGTAAATTCAACTCTGTTTCGTTCCGTCCCGCCCCCTCTTCTTATCATCGGCCATTGCTCGACGAACTTGATTAGGGGTGTTTAACTGCATTCTAAGTTGCAGTTTTAACCAGTCAACGCAAGTTGTGTTAATTAGTAAAGTTTTATTGCCAATGCGAATTCTAATTTAAGTCTGAACGACGAGTATCCCTTCCGTTCTTAATTAAGATTTTTTTTGTTGGTTCTTTCATTTTTTCTTTTCATTCTCAAATGCATTCGCTGGTAATCCCAAGAAAGTTTCCTCAGCAGCGATAACAAACGTTGGTTTGCCATTTACCTTGGCGGAACTCCGCAACCACCTTCACCCATCGTCATCATCCGATGTAGATGAGCTGCTCACACCTCACCGACGTGCGATATCCCATGACTGTCTATCCCTTCAGCTCCCGGCATCATGCTCGGTATCCCCAGGATCATCTCGTCATATACCTGGGATGTGTACGAAAACTTTCGTGAACAATTTAAAAGGCAGAACGAAGTCAGCCAGACAGATTTTGCATTTAATTACGTTTGGTGTCGGTTTTGCTTCTTGGCCGACTGAAAAGCTTTGAAATTCAACATTTTGTCTAAAGCAAAGTTTTATAAGTTTACCTTTGAATTTATTGAAGGAAAATTCATTTTTCCATAGTTAAACGTTCACGAAACAATTTCCTTTCAACATCCACACAATATTTCACTTTCCACGGTTAAAATTGTAACAATGTTTAAACTATAAATTAAATTCTGCATCTTTTCGTATAAATTTCATCAAGAACGCGCTTTTTTCAGATTAGGAAAAGTATGGAAAGATCTGCTTTGACTTTGATATACGTAAACAACAAGCAATATTGATTGATTTTTTCTCATTAAATGGCTGGATTTTTTTTAAGAAATGTTTCTCGGAAATAATTTTGCAAAAAAGTTCAATAAGCTTATCAAGCGTACAATCTACAAGCAAAAATATTTTTTTCCTGTTCAAATTGAAGTGGTTTGTTTGTGTTTATTGCTGCGATCAAAACAACTCAGTGGGGAAATTTAAGAAGAAACAAATTTCAATTTATCTCAGCTTGAAATATTTAAAACGCATTTCGATGGACTGAAATGAGCTCAATTTCAATAATGGCACTGTTATGGGCATGGCCTTAGTAGCCGTAGCATTAATTGTGAATAAAAATGAAATACGAGAAAAATATAAAATCCAAGCAAGAAAATTTGCCCCGATGCTTCCTGTAAAGGGTGAAGGATCAAATCGTTAACTTAAAACACCTGCTTTAATTTATTCTAAAAAAAAAAAAAATTATTCATTAAATGATATGAAATATATAATCCAATAAATTCAATAAATAATACTTCAAACAAAAAAATTTAAAAAAAAAAGGATAATAAGATAATAATTCAAATTAAAATTTCATGAAATCCAAAAATTCTCATTTCGTTGTACGCCTCTGCTGTACAAATTTTTCAATAACGAATTTCAAATTGCCGTTGCGTATTTCTGTCCGTTAATAACGCGAAACCCTGTGCACAAAATCGAAGTGGTGGATACCGACATCAAAACAAATTAATTTTGTTGATGGAATTTAAGAGGAACAAGATGGTGTAAACCGACCTTGTTGTGGGTGGGAATTTTGTTCGGTGTATACCAGAACTGGGAGTAAGGTCAGTGTATACCTGATCTTAGAGGCGCACACTCGGTGGAAACCTGAGCAAAAACCCAATTAGTGCATATTTATATAAATCCGGAGCTAGGTTCTCCCGTTCATTTGTGATGAGAATGAATTTCTGAACTGTAGATCAGCAATGAATTTGGCTGTGGATCTTTGTGAGGATCGAGTTTAGGTCATTTTTGGATAGGATTACTGGGTTCATTGTGACTGATAATTTGACAGTCACATGTTTATGACAGGAGGAAAAGTTTGTTTATGTTCCCCTGGACCCTGGTGTGTTCAGGGATAATTTTATGTCGTGCTGCGGCAGGCACTGGCGGCTTAATACAGAGAAAAAAAGGTGTTTTCCATTGATTGTCCAGTCGATAATTGTTCACGTAATGAATCCTTTTCACTTTATCGCAATGTTATCTTAGAACTTAATCGATTGTACTAATTCTAGATGTGTCTTGTCTCTTTCCAGAATTCAGTTGGCATCATCCAAATTCCTACAAAGTATTTAACGCGAAAAAAACGGTAAGTTGTTTTTTTTAGTAATTGAAAATGCTCGTCATGATTTACTATTTTTTTGCAAATCTACTTTTTAAAAAAACACTATCCGCTCTGCTGTCACCCAGAAACTAATCGCACCCTGAATTTCTAATTAGGCTTGCATAAATACGCGCTTATGATTTCGCACCTCCAAGAACTATTTATATTCATCGTTTGTTTGTCAAGTTTGATTGCGATTTCCCCGTCGACTGATTAACAATTTTTTACTCATCCTTGATTACAAAAAAATATGAGAGAAGAACAAAGGAACATGACTTGCTGTGCAAAGTGAAATATTCTCCATCTTGATCTCATCGTTTCATCAATGCTAAGAGAAATTACCACAAATGAATGTGAATCAGGCCAATACAATGCTTCTCACAAAATAAATCCTGTGAATGTTCAACGATGGGCGAATGCAGATGAATTGTATCTTGGCGTTGAGACATTCGGATCTGGATGGGATTAAATTACAGAGCAATTTACTGTCAGATTTTCTGTGCTGACCTGAAACCAGAAATGAAAATTGATACAAGTTACAGAAACAATATTCTACATCTTCCAAACTATGAAATTGCATAATATCAAATTTCCAATCTCTAGTGAGGAATCTAAAGATATTTGATTCCGGTAAGTTTGATTTTTCAAGTTCCTCCAGAGATGGTATTTAATTGGGATGAAAATAAACTCTTCGTCATCATTTGTAAAGAGGATATCATGACTGTATAGTATGTCAGCATCAGGACTTCTTATATTAGTCAATTAGTGCTTATTGCATGCTCGTTATAAACTCAACAGGGTTTTGAAAAAGGATGATGAGCGCAACTCTATCCTGAATTGGAAGAATCTTTTTCGAGTTTATTTGATCCAATTGAAAAACTTTCAGATTTGCGTTGATTTAAAATGTAAAATTGCCAAAATGTGTTTTCTTCATTTCAAAGCCAGGAGGACCTTGAATATTTAAAATCAATGAAGCATAATTAAAATAACAAGTCTATAAATTCTGGTTTGGGCGTCATAACCATTAACCACCATTTTATTAATTCAAAAACAGAACAACAATTAGAAAATATGAGTAAAATTGTCAAAAATTGGGTAAAACCGACATGGTTTTTCCGTGAACCTGATTCGGATAACCACAAACGGCCTTTCCCTGATCATTAAAAACGTAATTAAGGATCTTCGACGATAACTGTTGAATAGCTTCAATATTGTAGGACAATGAAATGGTTTTGTTAATGACTCTTTGACGACAACACTTTCATCATTGCCAGTGCAGCGGGGGGAAACCTCACCAAATGTCGTGTGGTAAAGTAATTAACAAATCATAGTTGTAAACGTTTAAAAAATTAACAAAAGTGTTCATGGCGCCTTGATTTTATCCAGAAATATCTGGTCACGAATATAATAAATTCAAACAAACTGATATTGTTAATATTTCATTGCGGTTAAAAAGCAGCTTGATAAAAGCGACGCAGTTGCTGCTTCGTAGTTATATTGCATAATAATTTAATTTATAATATAAAAAAATCCATTCAAGACGTACAGTAATTAAAAAAATTGTTTTTCATTGAAGTGTAAATTTAATACGATTGTTATAAAAAAACGGTAACTTCCTGATTGAATTTCAATTAAACTCATCTCCAAGATGTTATTAAACAAGAAATTATTTATACACGATAACAACTAATTTTGTATTCGCAATCAATATACATAATTGAAATTAAATTACCTATTTGATAAAAAAAAATACCACATGTTTTTAAATTCTAATCAAGGACTCTAATGAAATATACATCAACACTTGCTCCTTCTCAGGAAATTGAGTTTTCCTCTTCAAGGGAATTTTAAACAATTTGCGACTTGATCTTCTAACAAATGTTTTTTAACTTAATTTATTTCGCGGAATACAGAAAGGTTACATTCGAGCAGAGGAATTTAAACTTTAACGATTTAAGGAGTGCCAAGTGAATAAGTCAATAATTGAAAATAAAATCAAGCTGCCGTCATTTTAGAGATTTCGTGCTAATAAAAAGGGGGGTGGTTCAGATTTGATATGTCTTTTTGTAGTGATAGTGAATGTTGAACTGGTGTGAATCAGACTAATAACTTTTCAACGAACATGTAATTCAGATTTTCTTAATTTATTCTCTCCATTGTTTGTTTTAGTATTAACACATGAAATGATTTCCTTTCTGTTTTACAAATTAAAAATGTTTGAAGTATTACAATAACCTTTTTTATCGCACTCAGAAAATCAAATTGCCATAAAGAGAATCCGTGAACTGTAGCCACCATTTTTACTCTTCGATTGTTTTGCACTTTTTCTCTTCATATTTATGCATTGTTCTGCATATTCAATTGCGAATATCTATGCATATTGCATACATTAATACCTTTTTCTGTTCGTGATCAACAGAGCGAAGTGTGATGGACGATGACACTCAACTGATAAAGAGGTCCATTCTGTTTTTGTTTTTAATACATTATGAATTTGTTCAGTTTTATTCAACAGCAATCTGCGATAGAAGAGCTTTCAGATTATTCGGAATCAAAACTTCTATAAATTTAGGACTTTATTTTTAGTAGCTTAACATTTCAATAAACCACCGTGGTTTATGTTTGATAATAAAAAATACAAAAAAAATCTGATGTAAAAAGCAGAAGAAGGCAGTCCAAACTGCTCTAGATGAACGTGTCAACTATTAATGAAAACTTGTTTGCACATTTCCTCTGCCCCCTTTCCCTGTCGGTGAATGACTATTAGGGAAAAATATATAGGGATCGAGAATGCATCAACATTCATTTCCTTCGCACCCCACCTCGACAGACATGCACCCCACTATATCGGGGAGAATCAAATACTGGAAAGGAAGTTGAAAATCAAAAGCTCTTTTAGACAAACAAAACAAAACGCCAGCTGTAAACAACTGAACACCGAGAACTGGAAGAAGCGCCACAGATCCATATGCAAGTTGTGGAGCATCCGTGGATGCCGCAATCCTCCATATCTGGGGCTGATAAAAGTCATCCTGCAAAAACCATCTGGTGAAATGCCAACCAGATGCATCGATAGGAAGAGGCTGCCTAGGGCGCGGTGGGGTAGGGTGGCGATAAGAATGGGGCGTTCTCTGCCAGACAATTTGGCTTGGATTGAATTACATTTCAGATTACGTTTCTGTAAATACAAGTGACAACTGTCAACAGAGAAGTGATGATAATAATGATGATGATGATGATGAAAATCGCACTTCTCTATTCTCGCTTTAAAGTGAGTAGGATCCCCTGGAAAGATTCTCAGTCACTGGACCGAATCTATCTAATGGAATTTCTGGTGCAAGCGCATCCAGCTCGCTTAATGTTTACAGTTATTTAATTTCATCCAATGGATTGAAAATTATTACGGAAATTTTCTTGTTTTCCATTAAGAAAACTATTAGAATCACATTTTACAAGTTCTTTTATTCCCTAGTGCAGAGAGTGGAGGGCGGTGAAAGTTGAGAGCCAGATAACACTTTAAATATCATAAAGAATTTATGTAAGTGGGATGTTGATGATGATGCAGGATGCACTAAATGTGCACACATTAATGGGATGATTATCTTTAAAGTTTATGAAAACCACAGTTTTTAGTTGGTTGCTCATTCAACAAACTAGAAGAGATTTTTGGATGGGATCTCAAGTGGCAAAAATGCAATTAAACATCCCTTTTGAACAATGACCAGGGAGTGCAAGCAAAACTTGAGTTTCCAATACAAAATGGCTTATATTTATTAAAGCTTCCTGTAAATTCGCTTATCATCATTCATTCAATATTTTCATCATTGGTTTCTTGAAATAAAGTGCACGACTTCGACTCATAAATGGTGCACATGAAATATTATCTACAGTTTTGTTGTGGAGAAAAAGAATCCTTTGTACAAAATATACAAAGAAAGTACTCAGGACGATGTTTTTATATATGAGTTTTTAATCAATCAAACGCATGAATTTTTTCCAATTAACCCCTTACCCCCTTTGTTTGATGCAATCATTGACTTAATGAATAACGCAAAATGTGCATAAGAACTACAAAGAACTTCAAGTGAATCTATTTCAAAAGCATGTAATGCTTGAAAATGCTTGGAATTGAATTAAAACAGCAAATTCCAGTAAAATGTTCCTTTAAAATCATGCTTCGTTAACATTGCATGACCTCCATTCGGTACATCATCATCATCTCTGTTCACGGAAAACTGTTTTCCCTCACTGTACATCTGTTGTGCATTTAGCGTTGAATGGGTAAAAACAAATACGACATTCTCAAAATCAGGTACCTTCAACAATGTTACAAACAACTTAATGATGACATTTTGCTAATAAGGAAGCACCAAAAGCCATATGCAAAATTGTTTAACTGTATAGCAGAATAGTCATCACATTCAACTCTCTTTGTTGCCCAAAAATATTATCTAGGACACAAATTCCTGTTTCCGGGTAAAATGCCAGAGGAGAAACTCGCATAAAGTAGTCATCCTGTTAAATTGCATTGTCCAAAGGACTTCAAGTCGAATTTAACACGATGGGAATCGTACGCACATTAACACTTTCTGTCACAGTCAACCAATGTGGAAATGCCCATTATAAAACGCAACTCATGTATATTGCATTAAATGCAACTATAGCGATAAATTTCATTTGACCGGAAAATTTATGTCTGTCATGGAGGACTAACGACAAATGTGTTCGGTGAATATATAGTTCTGCATGTTGTTTTGCATTACATGTGTGTAACAAGCATTTACATGATGACCGAATATGGATAAATCGTCAACAGTCTTCATACAGTTAGTTCCTGAATGCCATCAGACATCCTAATGAATGACATATCCAGGGGGAGGGAAAGAGAATGTGTATTAAGGTGATTTACATAACATTTATGCTGGGGAAAAGGAGTTCACAGGGATTTTGAGCTATAATAGCACAATATTTAAATAATAGCGTAATGACAATATATGTAAATACTGAACCCCAATGGTCCACTCGTTAACTCCACTGCCTGTAACCCGTTCACCGAACCACTGGAAGGGAATATTGTTCTACGATTGCCACAAATTTTCACCACGATTTAATTGCAGGACCGTTTTAGAAACAGTACAACAAAGCAAATTCACAGCCAATTTCACAAATTCAAAATTTAATTTAAATTTTATTGCATATTGCAAATTAATCAACTCGCAATTCACCTCCCTCCCTTCGTCACACAGATATCCATTTTCTGGGATTGAAGTTTGAAATCGAATTTAATTTGTTTATTGTTCGAAAAAAAAATAATGTTCCCACATCGCACTTCGGTTTGTTAAAATTGCAAAACTAAATGAATATCTCAACTCTTTTTGTTTTTTTGTTGCAATTGATAATAATTATTATTTTAACTACCTTTATCGACTTTTTTTCACGTACACTGTACGAATGTTGGCCTGGTTTTCCACAGTCAAATGGATTTTCGAATTCATTTAATTATTCAGTAATTGCACTACTGATCTACTAATTTATTCTTTCAATTAATTGCGTATAAAATCGCTTAAAATTAATCAGTGGCGAATCATGCCAACCCATGAATGATTCTCACATAACAATTAACTTTAGTTAACACTGTATTAATAAACCCTTAAATATATTTTTTTTACCGCGGAATAAAGTGTGGTAAGTTGTGATAATTTTTGGAAATTTAATTTCAACCATTCGAATTAATACATTCGGAATTTAGAGACTTTAAATTGAATTTTTCTTATCAACTAAATGAGCGTTGTATAATTACAAGGACTTGATAAAGTTTAATGCTACTTTCCCCGGTTGAAGTTTATTTATAAGTATGTTATAATTGATGAAGTTGTATCCATTAAAAGGTTTGAAAAGATATCGTTGTAAAGCAGTCTATGTACCATGTCTGTCTATCTGTCTGGCTTATTGCTTGTTTTTGGCTGACAGATTGTCTAAAAAATTGTTAAGTTGGGATTTTTTGATAAAAGGAAATTTATATTATATAAATAGTTTGATGTAGGTACTAAAATATTTGCCATCAATAACAGAAAATTTTCAAAAAAACTGAACGTCACTGTCACTGAATGACACTGCCAATTTACTCTTAAAACTTAATCCTTCCCTAAATAATTGTCATTTGACACCTGTTATACTATACAATGGGTTCATAGGGACTTGCTTTATTAAAATCGATTTTTAATTTTCCTTCTTCTGATCGAAGGAAAAGCATAAAGATTCTAAATTAATTGCATGTATTATTTTGTCAGAAAATAAGGACTTTTTATCAACCCTTTTACGGGAGAGATTTAAAAAGCTAATTTTTATACTTTAAACATTTCTGAACATAATTTTTCAGGGATAACATTTAATTAAGTCTTACCCAAAAATTTCTTTACTACACTTTTTAGTAATCTCTTCAATTATAAGAGAAATGGAAAGTCTTAAATGAGATGAAAAATCCCTTTAAACAATAGCCTTCGTTATCTGGAAACGTAAAATACGTATATTGTAGTCGTTTTTAATTCATCTATATGAACTTCGCGAAAACTTGCTTATTTGTGGATTTGTGCCGTTTAGCGCAAAACTTTCGACGGCGAATTAATACACCTCCCGTCATCCATTGAGCTAAAATTTTACAGATGGGCTCGTTGTCGATGACAATGTATTCTATCAAGGTATCACAGAAAAAACCGAATAAAATCTTTAATAATAATGCAAAAATGCTAGCGTTTTGCACTGTGTATAAAAAAATTATCTTAAAATCAAGTCATATTTTCTTTTTTTAAATAGTTTTAATTGTCACCATTGTAGATGAATTTTAGTAAAAACTATTGTTTTTACGGGTTTGTTTTTTATCTGTCCCTTCATCAAGGACGTACGGAGAAGCTTGGCACTTGAAATAAAAAAAAAATGGATTAGATACATAAAACGACTTTAATAATGCGACCAGCTTTTATAATTTTCATGATACAATTCCTCCTTTAAAAATCTTCACCACGTAATTAATTTAAAGCAGGACAAACATCCAGGATGCGCTATCTGACCCATTTGATGTGAACTTAATTCCTAATAAGCATTACCTCGAAATGTCGCTTAAAATTAATCTTGAACAAACATATGCAGGAACGTTTTAGCCGTAGTAATTTTCCTTTACGTGCACATTCAGTAGAGACGTTAGCGTTGGCACAAGAGAATAGAAGTGAGTCCTTTTCAAAGGAGCACACAACGGATAACCTGATTCCCTGTGCAAGAAGGATTCATAAATAATTTGGTTCCCATTCATGAACTCTTGGTGCGACAAAAGGGGGAAGTTCAGTTTTCACCCTATCGCCATCGTTGCCTTTCATTGCTGAAAATAAGTGAAGCTATGTGTGCAACGCTATTTCTGGAGAGTCCTGTGCCTGCATATTTTTAATGTTCTTCTATGAATACTGCCAGATAATGTGTCTGTGGCCTTATACAGCACACTTAATGCAAATTTCAACCCCTTACCTTTATTCAAGAGCGTAGTCTTTTTTGTGGCCTTCGTGGCCTATTGTCGCATATAAAGATCCTGTACAATGTACATACATATATCGTTCTTCAAATGGCAGCAAATTTTTTTGGTCTTACACAAGATAACAGCTCACGATAGAAGATCATCTCTTTATATGATTTTTTTAAAGTGTCATCCTTAAATTTTTCTTTTCATATGTTTTTCTTTAAAAAAAATCATTTCTTCTTTACAGAGAAATTTTCCCAGGAATGTTTTTTATCAGATAATAATTGATGAACATAAAATATTTTCCGCAATGTTAACGCTATGGAAATTACACAGGTCTGCAAAATTAAGGAATTTGAAAGTTGTTTGTAATTTTGTAACTGTCTTTTAGGTTATTTTATGCGCTGATTTCAAATATGCATATTGCATACCGTGTTTTTTCTATCACCCACCTTGTTTTTAGATATTCGACTTCAATAATATTGAAAAATGTTTTAAAAGTCATTCTGCTATGGCCTTTTTTCGTAGTTTACACATCATCTTTTATTTACATACATCACTTTTATTAAATAAATTCCCCCTAATTTTGCTATATATACTTGCATATTTTTGGCAAAGTTTGACTCCCCGTCAGTCAAAAGTGCAATTTATTTTAATCGTACTGACATTTTCTTGTTTGTTCTATTAATTGAAAAATGTTTACGAAAGAAAAATGAATCAATTTCGTTGCTTCTATTTGCTTCTCGTGTTCTGTTTGTTGAACAAAGAAACATGAAATTAAATTTTGAAAATGGCGTCTTGTGCAAATCTCACAGGACAACAAGGTACAATGGACATGTTTAGGTAAACTAAAACGAAATAAATCTCTTCTATGTTTGGAACCATTCTGCCTCTTGATCTCTCATTCAACAATATCGTTCCTGGGTAGTAATTGGACACAGCCGATACAATTAAATATTGACAGCGTTTCGAAGATGTGGCGACCACATTAAATTTGAGTGGCAAATGGGTAAATTAGAAAACCCTTTCCTACTTGTTCAACAGTGTTAAGAATTTATCTTTGTTTCTAAACATGCGTACAGCACAGGAAGGAGTTTTACGAATTTCCTCTAATTTTTATTTCATTTTAACCACAACCGACGGCAATTGAAAACACAAACCAAAGAGTAAACTGTTTTCCTTGCAGATAATGTTAAAAAAATAGAAAATCAAATTCCCTGATGGGCATCATTGGAAATCAAATTGTTAGAAACGAAAATGCGTTCTTGTTACATGGCACTTAATTTGTCCATTTTCAATGAATAAATATACCTAATTGATAAATTAAAATCATTATTTGCAATTAATCAACGCATTGTTTTTCATTTGTATAATGAAACAGAATTGTTCACATATTTTCATTGCGGTTTTAGTAAATGCATTTGATGGTGGGGAAGAATTTCATTAAATGCTATAGAAGTGGCTAAATAGTGAGTAATTACAACAAAACGAAAACCTTCCACAATTTCGGTAGAACTAACAAAATAGAAAAACAAAAATTATTTCGAACTCAAAAATATTTACCTCAGGGAATTCTAATTTTTGCAAATAATTGTAAAACTACACGGAATTGAAATTAAATTAAGTACAATAAAATAAGGAAAAAAGTGAAATGGAGTCACATTTCACATGATGTTTTCTTCATCAGCATTCTGCAAAACTAAATTAATTTCACTCGACCATTGCAAGGAGATCAAGTAGAAATATTTGAGGATTCTTTCAGTGAATTCTTGCAAAAATTCCAACCTCGTATTTCCACAATCCATTCACATGCAAGGAAGGTATGGGAAATATTTCCTACAGTACATCACTATGTGTTTCTTTTTTTAATTTTTTTTTAATTGTATACGAGAATATTATTGAAGAATTGTTTACTCGGTTACTCCATAGAGTTCCATACCTGTAAAGGAATTCTTTCAAGAATCCACTACAATTCAAAGGAGGTCCTTGTTCGTACTTTACTGCAGAAATCTAGAAAAAAAAAACGGAGAAGTGAAAGGGCAAAGACCTGAAAAGTAACTTGCCGTGTCAATTGTAAGCACATTTCCTTGAGATACTACACACTACACATTGCACACTTACTATTTGATGATAGTCAAAGGCAATTCTTTTTGCATACGTTTCAGGAAACTAGGTTAACGCTGTAAAGAAGTTTTATAGCAGTCCTTTAAGGAAACTTCTGGAATGGGAAATCAGGAGATATGAATATATTAAAATCTGTTCAGACTTTTCATTGACTTGATTTTGAATCAGCTGAACGGCATTGAGAAGTGTTGTGCTGCTTATTTAAAACAATAATTCAAAGATCATTATTAGATAAGTAACAATTTCTCTTTTATAATTGAAATTGTTGATGAGAAGTTCCTTAATAGCTTAATAAATCAATTTTTATACCCTCCTTCTGAAAATACTACCCTTGGTGCGTACCCTTGGTGTGTTCTAAACATATCTAATATAGGTCCTTGAAAAAAATCAAGTGCCCCATTATATTGCCTTTTCGATGGCCACTCACTGTTAACTTTCTGTATTTAGGGTAATTGAATATCGATTTCTTCATTTCAAATCAATTCAATCTGCAGAAATTCAAATGTGAAAAAAGTAGAAATTGAATTTTCATTATTCTTATAATTTCATTTATTTAGAATTAGAAATAAGATTTTTAAAGTTTAAAATTTACACAATTTTATTATGCTATTAAATTTTTTTTTTTTTTCAGATATCGCCTACGATTGATTAGCTTCTAAGACAAAACAATTAAAATGGGTAAACTCCTGAGACGAAATATTAGCATTCTACTGTTAGCTGTATTAATCCAAAGTCTGCATTGCACTACGGCAACATCCTTGCCAGAATATGAAACCACAAGACGATTTAATTGCCCTGAAACATCATCTTGCTCCTGTATATTTGTCTTTAAGGACTACGAAATTCAATGTCCGCCACTCGAGCCACAAGTAATTGTTCGCGTTCAACCCAACATGTACGCCCAAATTGAGTGCACTGTCCAGGACCAAAGGAGCTACACACTCCTGCCACCAATGAACATCGGGGATATCCCCATGGTACAGATAAGAAGATGTCCACTGCCACTTGGCACACCGATCAAGACCATTCTCGATCGTCTCGGTGCACGGAAAGTACGGGCGTTGTTCTTCCAAAGTTATGGAGCAGATTTAGGAGGTCCCCTCCTGCTGGACCACTTGAAGGGATTACGTAATCTTGAGAGACTCGTCCTTAGTGGAAGTGGACTATCAGACTTGCCGGAAAATCTATTTACGGACATGAAAAATTTAACTTGGCTGGACATGAAATCCAATAACATGCACTTACCACAAAATATATTCAATAGTTTGGAAAAATTGGAGTATCTTGAGTTGGGCAGCAATTTACAGGATCTACAAGGTGAAATTTTTCGAAATCAGGGACGACTCAAGCATCTAAATCTTTGGGGTAATGCGTTAAAAAATTTGTCGAAGGAAGCATTTGTGGGTGTACCATCCATAATTGAATTGGACTTGAGCGCGAACACCATTGAAACATTCAAACCGGACGTTTTTACACATTTGAAAAACTTAACGAACATCAATTTAAGCACCAACAATTTCAAAAGTCTGCCCGATGGACTGTTCGAGCACAATAAAAAACTGACTCGTCTCCGTCTGTTGGAAAATCGTGCCGAATTAACTTCATTGCCTCGCGGTCTCCTCGCCAACTTGCCCGAGCTGGAGGACGTTCGAATCAAGTGTCATCTGCGAACGATTCCAGAAAATTTATTTGCGGGATCAATAAATCTGCGAAATGTCTCACTCGCAGGGAATGCCATCGAGTTCATCCCAGCATCCTTGTTCGCCGACCAGAGTAATTTATTGGATCTGGACCTCAGCCGCAACAAGTTGACTGCCCTTCCGAGTGCCCTTTTTGCAAGTGCCCGTTCCTTACTCGTCTTGAAATTGTCACACAATCAACTGGTCAACATTTCCGAGTAAGAAGCAATTTTTTTTCTGGTTATTTTTACTGTATTTTTCTCTCTCAATTTATTTTTCTTATTTCTTGTTAAATTGTAGCGACTTAGGAAACTCGTTTAGTCAAGGAGTTTTTCTCCATTTAAATTGCTGCTTGTAACTAGTTGTGTTTACTCTCTGCTACGAGATAAACTAAACCATCTACTTTTCCGCAAGATTTCTTTCCAGCAATGATATAGGCATTTGCACTTTATCTAGATTTCAAGCCGAGGTTTTGTTTTTGCTCAGCAATTACTGATTCTGTTTTGTTCGTGCATCGCAACGGACGAATCAGAGAAGAAACAAAAATGGCTGAAGAAGTTGTTCCAAGATTAACACACCTCAAACAAGTAATCTGAGTTGGTTCTTAAGATATTATAAATGTAATCGGTCTAAATAGTTACTTTAAGTAACTGTTTCATAGAGCTGTTATTATCAAAGAAAATTCAATGAAATTTCGAGGAATGAACTGGAAAATTCTTGCAAAACTACAGACGCAGAAAATTAGTCAACATTTATATAAAATGTTTGTGTAGTGATTTTCACATGCATACTAATTTTTTTAGGCGTATTTATAAGGATGAAATTAATCCGCAATTTATTTTGTCCATTCAATGTCAAAATTTCATAAGACAAATATCTCTGCTTATTCATCTTCACATTACATCCACATCCCTAATATTTTCCTTATCTTTCCCTAGAACGAGCAGGCCCCAAAGTTATTGCACAATTACCTTCTAACATAAAATCTTGTTCAACTAATCACAGCAATGTTTTTTGCTTAAAACCATAAGCCGCCATGATTTAAGGGAAACATTATCTGTCGAGGACTACGAAACGAACACCTTTCGATTTTCGCCTTTACTCGCCAAACACGCGTTTAATCTATTGATTATGTTTTCTAATCCAAACAAAATTATTTTGTTATTATGATAGATTTGATAAGAATAATTTATTATGATCAATTAACTTCCTGCTTGTCGACGGGGCAGAATTCAACAAGAAATTGTAATGGAGAAATCTTCTTATACGAACTAATTTTGTTAATTGAATATTATTACTCAATTTTCCAATAACTAAATTGAATTAAACTGAAAATTTAATTTCAATTCTGTTATAGAAAGCAAACAAATTATTTTCGTGTTATGAATGCAACAACAAAGCACCGAGTTACTTCTAGTCAAATACAATTAAGTATGCAAAACAAATTAAATTAATGAGGAAGCGAACAATTTTTCAAGCTACATCAAATTTTTTCTGAAAAATTTTTTCACAGGTTCAAGTTAAAATTGCTGGCATAAATTTTACAATTTTGATATTTTTATCACTTCCTCCATTAATATAACTAAAAATGTCGGTAAAACATTTCATTTAATATAATTAATTACATAAATTTGTTTTTTTTTTTACAGAGGCGCCTTCAGCGGTCTGCAGGACCTTCGGGAGATTTACATGGATAACAACAAAATTCATCTCATCCATCCAACGTCATTCAAAGGGGCTCAATCACTGCAAGTGATTAATCTCGATAGTAATTACTTGAACTTCCAAGACCAAGAATCAGAACTTGTTGTGGACGTCCAGTATGAATTTGGGTCTCCATTTCAGTACTGCAAGGAACTGCGATCATTAAATTTGCGAAACAATTCAATCACGAACATCTACCATGACTGGGTGATGACGATGGTGCAGCTAGAGAATTTAGACTTGAGCCACAATAACATCACTATGCTAAGTTACAGTGATTTGCAATTTTTATCACGCGAAATCACAGTTAACCTCACCTCAAACTTAATTGGTGAGATTAACTTTATCGCCCTCGGGTATTCGGCTTATGCCAATGAAATGGGAATGCGAAAAGTTGTTGTACTTCTCAACTCGAATCCTTTGGTTTGCAATTGTGTTATCCTGCATTTTATCCAATTTATACGAAATGAAATTGCGCAGAATTTGCGAACAAATCTGCAGATTATCACTGATGGGATACAATGTGCGTCTCCAGCTGAACTTAAAGGACGCTTCGTAAGCCAGATTCATCCCAGGGAGCTGCTCTGTCCGCTGGACTCTGAGGAGAGCTCAATTAAGAAATGCCCCAGTAATTGCCGGTGTCAAGTGCGTTTGTACGACAAAGCAGTAATTTTCAACTGCTCCGATGCCGGACTAACTGCTGTCCCCCAACTGCCAACGACATCCTCATTGAATCTCGACTTTGTAGAATTATATGTTGAAAACAATAACTTAATGAGGCTACCGAGAGCCGACTTGCCTAGTTACGTGAACGTAACCAAGATCTACGCAAGGAATAACAACATTACCACAATTTCAGCCGATAACATTCCCAAGAATCTGGAGGTGCTCGATTTGGCCGCAAATGGTTTACAGAGGTTAAACATGTCGGCATTGAGGGTCCTCAACCAGACAAAGACTTTGGATAAATTGTACCTGAGCAACAATCCGTGGGCTTGCGATTGTGATGCCAGCAGCTTGGTATCGTTTGTGCGGAGGCACTTCAAGAAGATATACGATTTGGATAGAATGATGTGCAACTCTGGCGAGAGGATGGCTGCCATACTACCCGGGGATCTGTGCTCCCGGGACGAAGGTCTTGTTATTGCTGTTAGCGTAATTATAGCATTGCTAGGCCTCTGCATTGGAATACTCGCCGCACTGTACTATAAATACCAGCAGGAGGTTAAAGTGTGGCTGTTTGCTCACAACATGTGCCTCTGGTTTGTGACAGAAGAGGAACTCGACAAGGACAAGAAGTATGATGCTTTCATTTCCTATTCGCACAAGGACGAAGATTTTGTAACGGAACATCTGGTCCCTGAATTGGAAAGCGGGCGAAATGCTTTTAAATTGTGCTTGCACATCAGGGATTGGGTGGTGGGTGAATTTATTCCGAATCAAATCACAAAATCAGTTGAGGACTCACGAAGGACAATTGTTGTTTTGTCACCGAATTTCCTCGAATCGGTTT